>PVLA01010500.1:33862-62902 GCA_004027455.1 Hydrochoerus hydrochaeris | reverse complement strand
TTCCTTCCTTCCTTCCTTCCTTCCTTCCTTCCTTCCTTCCTTCCTTCCTTCCTTCCCATTCTCTCTATAGGCTTCACTTCTCACTTTAGGTTCTTCCTGGGTTGAAGGGACCCACTTTCTTACTTCTTGTCTTCTCCAAAATGCTATATTCCAATCTGGACTGTTTCTCTCAGACACACTGTTTACTCTGCTACTTATTGTTCTGCCATCTTCTCAGGATCCCCTCTGTCTCTGTCTGTACTCTTTTATTTGTTCATTAAGACTTTTTCCCTGAGATTGAAATTGGTGAGCCATTCTGCTTATTAGATAGAAGTAATCTTCGGAAACTACCATTTCATATTTTTGTGGCATATCGTTAGCTTTGTTGGATTCATAGTGCAGCGTTAGAAGTGGAACTGATTTTGGAATTTTCTGGAAAATATGTTCATAGTAATAGCAGATATCGTACCATTTATAGTATTTACCAAGATGTAAAATAGGAATGTATATACTTTTAATCCTATATGATATTGATGCTTTTGTTATAATGAAAATGATTAATAATAGTGAAGCAGTTATTTATATTGTTATTGCTCTACTTCATTTATATATCTCTTTTCTATTTTCCTGGCTTTTCCCCCTCAACTTCTCATACACAAACCTTTCCAAATTTCTTTACCTGCTTCAAAGACCATCAATCAATATTTTCCCCTCTTATTTCTCTCCAATATAACAGGAAGATTTTAAGTCATTTCTACCTAATTTACTTGGCTACCTTGTACTCCCTAACTCAACATGTGTTTAGTCTCTAAACTAGTTTCATCCCTCTCCCCTTCTCTCTCTATATGCCCCCCCTTTCTTCTTTCTCTCCCCGACCCCTCACTATCCCTTACCTATCCAACTCACTATTTATGTCTTATTTGAACTACCATGGCCCTGGAATAGCTCCTCTAAAACCTTGGAGTTGGGGTAGATAGCATTTTGTGATCCTACATTTCATGTGTGCTTCTTTCACTGGCATAATATTCCCCCTCCATATCTCTGACCCACTTCCTACACTATACAAGTTTGTCTCATTTTTGTACGATCTACTCCTGGTACACTGGTTATTAGTACTAGTGATAAGATATGAAATAGAGGTTGGTATTTAAATTGTGTTTGTATTTATTCATTAAAATTTTTTTTATGAGTACCTTGTTTGTAACTTAATTTTATAGGTATTAGGTAGTGGCGATCTGTGTAAATGGGCCCTAGTTTATATTTCTAACATGGAAATGGTATTGTTGGTCAAATTGAGAACTTAACATGGTTTTATGAAGTTGTATGATTTTTTGGGGGGGAATTTTGTGGATATGTTTGCAGATATTGTCTTTCTTAATCCATCTCACTATCATGTTATGTGTTCTAGATTAGCTTCCTTGACTATGACAAAACATGTGAGACAATCAACTTACCAGGAGAACAAGTTTATTTTTGCTTGTAGTTTCAGAGCTTCCAGTCCATTAACAGTTGGCTCTGTTACTTTGGACCTTTGGCAAGGTAGCATGTCACAGTGTGGAGATCCTTAGAGCACTCTGCTCACTACATGCATGATATTTTTGATCCTATATCATAATGATGGTTTGATCCTATATGATAATAATGAAGAATCAAAGAGAATTAGAAAGGGACTAGAACCCAAAATTTCCTTCAAAGCCCTGCCTTTAGCAACCTAACATCCTAGTAGGTCTCACATCTTAAAGGTTCTGCTACTTACCTGCTACTGGGCTGGTGACCAAGCTTGTAACACATGCTCTTTTAGGGGATACTTATCTGAATCACAGCATTCTGACCCTGGTCCCCAAAGAAAGGCTCGTATCTGTCCAATAATGCAAAGTGTATTTAGTTTTTTCTCTTAGAGTCTTCAAGTACACCATGCCAATATTACTCAATAGTCCAAATCCAGAGTCTCCTTTGCGACTCAAGGAAGACTCAGCCATGAATCACTTTTTACAAAATTTTTCATATTTCCAAGATACAATGGCACAGGAGAGATATTCCTATTCCCAGAGCAGGTATAGGAAAATAGTAAGGGGCAGTTGGATCAAAGCAAAACCAAAACTAAACAGAGAAAACATGTAACATGTTCACAATAGGACATAATTTATGCATTTTGCTGCCAGGCAGCTCAGAACCACCTGATCATTCAAGCCATCAAGAATGTGTTAAGTTCTATAACTCTGTGTCTGGGAGTCCACATACAAGTTGACATGATGTGAGTTCCAAAGTGCTTGGGTAGCACTGTGTCTATGGCCTTACTAGCAGAATCTCATATATACACTCTTTCTCACTGATTATGTTTGCTGCCTGTGGCTTTCCAGGGCCAGTATTACTCATTTCTGCCATCTCTTACCTTCCTCGAGTCTCTATTGCAGCTTCTGCTTCACTCTTACAGCTTTGTACATTGTCCAAACACAGCCCCTCCACATACTGCATGCTTCCTTTGAAATACTGGTGGAAGTCGTCATCACCCCATAAGTCTGTAAACCTGCACATTAGAATCATGTGGAGGACAAGGTCTGCCATCAGTGTAACATCAGTGAGCCTGCAGTGAGTAAGTCTTGTTGGTTCTTGAGATGCTTCAAGATATTATTACTATTGTTCCAGTGCAAAGCACCTGATTTTCTTTAAATGGCATTAGCAATTGCAACTCTACCTCCTTGGCAGCAGCTTTTTGGTACTCCTTTTTGCCCACATTCTAAAAATTTCAAATTGCACATTCTAAAAATTTCAAATTTTTACACTCTGCTTTTTTGTACCCAATTATTACCATTTGTCTGACTGAAACACAGCTAGCAGTTGCTGCCTGAGTGCCTTATTACCTTGAAATTTCCTTTGCCAGATAGCCTGATCTACTTATTACCTTTAATCTCAACCTCCGACAGAGTTTTAGGGAATGGACTTTAATAAAGGAAGCCGAATTATTTGCCATGGTCTAACTGGTTTCCTCTAGTTCAGTTTCCCAATAGAATCTGCATTTTCATTTCATACTTTATAAGCATAATCTTTGCTGTTGACATGTAACATTCTATTTTTAAGAACCCTCACAAGAATTGCCTCTTAATTCCACTTACCAACACCCTTAACATTTATCTATTCTTCAATTCAGTTACAAAGGTGTCTGAATTACATAGTTAGGAATAGTCACAAGAATGAACTTACTTTTTGGGGCCAATTTTATTGTGTATACAGATTTCTGATAGTATAAAAAACATGTTTTTAGCTCTATAGTTTTGAAGGTTTCAGTTCATGGTTGGTTGGCTTTGATCTTTTGGGACCAGTGGTAAAACTAGTGTGGAGACAGTGAGTGGAGGAACAAGATGCTCACCTCTTGGCAACTGGGAAGCAGATCCTAACATCCCTTTCAAGGACACCGCTCCCAAGTGCCTCCTACTATGCACTGCATCTTACAAGCTCTATGACCTCCTAATTACCACCACAGTATAGCTACTAGACCTTACAAGTGGACCTTTGTGGGACGGCATCCGTATACCATAACATCTGTCTTCATTAGAGAAAGGGAGCTTTAATCCGTTATCTTTAAAGTGAAGATAATATGTAAGAAATTGGTCTGTATGGTTGTCTTTAAAGCAAAATATTATGAACTAGGGTTGTTATTTTATTTTTTTTTTTTGAGACAGGGTCTCTCTATGCAGTTTGGGCAGGCCTTGAGCTCACTTTGTAGCCTAAGCTGGTCTCAAACTCGCAACAATCCTCCTGCCTCAGCCCCCTGAGTGCTAGGATTACAGGCATGAGCCACCACGCCCAGCTCCTGAATTAGGCATTTTAAATGATTAATTCAATTATAGTTTTTAAAATGTAAACATGAGAAAGGCCATTCTAGTGATTGACTATTTCTTGGCTGATTTACTTAATTGCTAATGGATTATTTTTTAAATCTTAACAGCTATTGGTGTTAAGAATTGTCAAACTATTGTCAAATACTGCATGTTTGTAGTCCATAAGTATACTAGATTTAGGGTAGATATCACATGTAAAACAACTCATTCTTTGTTGCCATAAAACTTATGAAGGTAGATGTTAAGTAATCACAGATGCATATTTTAAATTTTCATTGGTTCCATGAAAAGTTAGAATTTTAATGCATGCTTTTATTTAATCTTTTTTTATAAGGATGGGGTTGTTGAATTGAGAAGTCTGAAGTGGGAGATGAAAGTGGGAAATGAAGAAGGGGCCAGGGTATTATTTCAGACTGAAGAAATGACATATACAAGCAAAGTCATTGAGATAGGAGGAAGAAGTATGTTATATTAGAAGCCTGAAGTAGTCTTTTTCCCCCTAGTTGTGTTTTTTGTTTGTTTGTTTTTATTTTGTTTTGTTTTGACAATGGTGTTGAGGTAAAGAGTGACATGAGAAGGCTTCTAGGTAGAGAGGAGCAGTATCATATTGGGACCTGCTATATTATATTTGAAAATATGTTATCTGTCTCCTCTGCATTGGGAAGCAATAGTGAGGTTTCAACAGGAGAGAGAGGAGATAATATATATTAAGAGAGGCTTTTGCAGTGTATCAGCTAGCAGTGATAAACTGAACTAAACTGAATAGAGATGAAGACAGGTAAACAGAATTTTCAATTTTACAAAGAAAGAAAAAATTTTATAATTTCTGATCTGAATTTTTATTTGTTTTTGGTTTTGATTTTTTTTGGGGTTTTTAAGCTTGGGTCTCACTCTGTAATTCAGGCCTTGAACTCATTATGTAGCCCAGATTGGTTTCAAACTTGGAGCAATCTTCCTGCCTCAGCCTCCTGAGTACTAGGATTACAGGTGTGTGACCCTGTGCCTGTCCTGTTATCATCTTGCATGCTTTTAATTCATGTTCAGTAGTCTTATAAAGGTAAATGATAGCCATTTATAGAGTTGTTGAAGAACAGATTGAACTTGTGTGCCATGACCCATCATTTCTACATGTCTTGTCTTATTTTTTTTGTAATGTGTAATAAAATTTACAAGAAAACTTATTGCATCTCTTTGTAATATTGTAGAACTAGAGACATCCTAAGTAAGCATTGATAGAGAAATAATTAAATGAAATCTGAACATACTGTGGAATATCATGCATTAAAATGGAAAATTTCCATTTGTTCAAAAGTTTGAAAATTGAAATATGCTGGGCATGGTGACTCACACCTTGGGAGGCTGAGGCAGGAGGGTCACTGTGAGTTAGAGGCCAGCCTGAACTATAGTGAGACCTTGTCTGAAAAACAAAAAAGTATATAGGGGTATTTAGATATATCAGTATACATTATATACACAAGTCTAACTAGTAATGGCAATCTGTCTCAAAAAAAGTTGAAATATACTTCAGTATACAGTATGTATGGAAGTCTTAACTGGTAATGGCAGTCTGTCTCAAAAAAAAAAAAGAAATACAAATTTCAGTATACAATATGTACAAAAGTCTTAACTGGTAATGGGATTCCACAGATTGGGATTCAGAGTTAGAGATGAAATGCAGCCTTTCCTTGTGTTATCTTTTCATTGCTTAAAGCAAAAAGTATTTATAAAATATTCTAATAAATGAATTTCAATAGGAATATACTTAGCTATTTGCTGATAATAATTCATACCTTTTAGGCTGTCTGCAGTGGGAGAATTATTAAAGAAATCATTACTTTAGTGTGGCTTTTTTTTTTTCCTTTGATCAATAAACTATATTACTTTAGTACATTAGTTTATTTAAGTCATGAGTCACTTCTTATATGCTGGGACTGGCTCTTGAGGTTGCCTAGAGATTTCTTTCTTTCTTTCTTTCTTTCTTTCTTTCTTTCTTTCTTTCTTTCTTTCTTTTGTCGTAGTCTTCTAGGTAGAGAGGAGCAGTATCATATTGAGACCTGCTACATTATATTTGGAAATATGTTATCTGTCTCCTCTGCATTGGGAAGCAACAGTGAGGTTTCAACAGGAGAGAGAGGAGATAATATATATTATCATGACCTTGCACTTGCCAGGCAAGCACTTATGCCACTGAGCTAAATCCTCAGCCCTACCTAGAGATTTCTGTAAGCATCAAAAGCAATAATGGATTTTGTCTACATAAGATACATAAAAGTGTAATCTGCATTCTAGTATCCCACCCCAACAGTAGAAATTCACATTCACCTTGAAATGTACTGTACTCTCCACTTGCTCAATGTATGACTGTGGAAAAATTTATTAGGTCATTTCCTTATCTGTACAATCAGGACAGTAATATACTTCTTGCAAGTTAATGTGTTTATAACACACTATATGTTAAACATGATTTATTTGGACTGTAGTGATGTGCAGAAGCAGTATGATTTACTTTTTCTGAGAGACAAGAGTGACTTGATCAAGGATGGACAAACTACTGTGATATTTTTGTAAATTTGTTATTGGGACATAACCACACCAATTCACTTACATATTGTCTGTGGTTGTCCTTATGTAGTCACACTAGTTGACAAGTAGTTATAAGACATTAAGACTTCACTGGGTGTTGTGCTGTAAACCCTGGGAGTTCCAGGCCTTTAAAGACTGAAAAATGAGAGAACAACATGATGTAAGACTATTTCTGGCAGTAGTATGTACAGTGGCTTGAACAAGGGGAGAAGGTAAAACCAGGGTGATAAGTCAAGATTGTTTTGGGGATTCATGAACATGGAAAGAGTCACAGATTACTATACTGAAAAGCGTATCTGAGGAAGACTTGTGTTAGCAGAAGACATAGAAAAGTAACAAGAGTTCTATAATCTATAAATGCATTGATTATGAATTTGTATAGTAATTTAAAATACACCGATGACTTAATTTTAGAAATCAATGCTATTCTTTTTCTTAAAGTGCTATTTCTATAAACAGCCAGAAGTAAGTCAGAATTGGACTTAATTTTATTTTTAAAATTATAGTTGTTAATTCATATTAATTGTGCAGATTAACAGAAATCACTGTGATAGTTCCATACATGCACATGTCATGCATTGATTATGACCTTCTGCCTTTCCTCTACCTTCAACCCCAACCCCTACCCTTTTTAAATCTAATTTTAGATGAGGTGATTGATACATTTGTAGTGGCTTTCCAAGACACAGGTCTCACATGGAAGTTAATAATCTTGAATTGGAGATCTAGAATGTTAAACATGCTTGCTGATAAAGTCATTATGGTGACACATCTAGAATCCCAGCATGGGAGACTGAGGCAGGAAAATTGTCCTGAGTTTGAGTTAGAGGACAGACAGAACTACATAAAAACAACAAAGGTTGGATTTTTAAGTATAAGAAATATGCAAGGAAGAATAGGGGAGAAGAGTAGACCCTAAACATTGATCTTTAAGAAATTAAGACAAAAGAGAACAGGACTAAGAAGAACTTTAGTGAGGGAGATTGAGAAATAATAGATTGTAAAGTGGGCTTTGTCTTGGTTACTTTTCTCTTGTTGCTGGGACAAAATAGCCCCCAAAAAAGACACCTAAAATGAAGGAAAGAAAGGTTTATTTAGCTCACTGTTTGTGGAGGTTTCAGTTCATAATCAGGTGGCTCCAAGTCAGGGTGGCATGGCGCCTGTGCAACACTTCAGTGCAGCAGCCAGAGCAAAAAAGGGTAGTGACAAGCCACTTTTCCTTCCTTTTATCTTTCCTTCCCCATTTTTAGCACTCACAAAATCTCCTTTCCCTCTTCTTGCACAGGCTCAGAATGTTTACAAAGTAAGAACCCTGGTTCTCTGCTGAGTCTCTTTGTTAAACTTCTAACTTCTCAATTTGACACAATGTATCAACCATACCAGGCTTCAGTTTTGCTGTGTAGTTTTCTCCTCTGGCTCCCTGAGGCCCAAGAGGGATTTTCAGGGGTGAGGTCTCCTAGGTTAAAGAATACACCTGTGCAAGAGCAGGCAGCATGAAGCAGAGCACAAGAACCATCTACATCTTTATTGCATAATATTTGCACACATTATCACCTGTTTATAGTCTTGTGTAGTGCTGTAACTGGTGCATGAATATTTACCTGTGCTAGGTTATATAACTTTATCTTACTCTGTGCTTCAGTTGCCCCCTGAGCTTTGAAGCAGTCTGAATGGTTCCCCACAGTTCTTCATGCTGCTTTTAGTTTTATGTGGAGTCCTAATAAGAGTTGCCAGTGTAGATTTAGTGAGAGATTTCTGTTTGTTGGAGCAATGCTTTTCCAAGTCACGTTGGAGCCAGTCTGTATTGATTTGTAAGTCAAGAGATTGCAGGCCAGTTCAGTACAACATAGGCAGTATAAAAAAATTACATAAGTAAACTTTGAATTAATGATACTAAGATAAGCTGTAATTGATCACTTTGTAATTGAATCTATTATTTCTGTACTCCCTCCACCCAGTAATTGAACAAGAACCTTGGCTGTACGCTATGTCCTTAACTTTTTTTTTTTTTTTGAAACAGGATTTTGATACATCTTTGAATTGAGCAGGCTTGTCTTGAATTTGAGATCCTTCTACTTCAGCCTCTAAGAGTGCTGGGATTACAGTTGTACACCAGCATACCTGCCTTATATCATTTCATCTTAAACTTGTTTACAGCTGTTGTGCATCTCTGGTAAAACTGTGTTTAAACAGTACAGTGCTGTTTATTATTTCCAAACTCTGAGTTTTCTGGTACCACTTTGTTGTTTGAAATTGGCTGGGGTGGGAGTACTTAAACCATAAGATTCAGCAAATGCTACAAAGTATGACTTAATTTATTGTTTTACCCATGTAGATTCTTTCTTCCCTTTTCCTCCTCCTCCTCTTCCTTTCACTTCTCTGATTTTCCCCTCCCCTTCCTGCTTTCCTCTTTTTTTCTTTTTTGAAACAGGATCTCTCTATGTAGTCCAGGCTGCCCTTGAATTCACAATGACTTCTGCCCATCCTCCCAAGTGCTGGTGCCTAGCAATTGTCTGTACATTTAAGAAAGCAACAAGTTTTTTGTAACAAGGATTAAACTTTGAAGTGTGTTAGGTATATTATGAGTAGCTGAACACTGAGAAAGTTTTCTTTCAATGGTGAAAACTATTTTCTGATTAAACAATGATGTTGCTCTATGTATTGGCTAACAAGTGGAATTCCAGTAGTTGTCTTTTTTTTTAATCTAGATCTTGGTCATTAAAGTGAAAAACAAATCAACTATCTTTAATGTCAAAATTCATGATTCTTCATCATTTGCAGCTATAGGTTAGATACAGATGTCAGAGTTGGCAAGAATTACCAAAACCGTTCTCTGAAGTTTAGGTCACTATGGAATTTACAATAGAGTTTTATATATTGTTTATAAATTGTGTGCTGTGTATATTTATAATATTTATAATAATGTATTTGTACGTATTTTTTGAAGTCACTTGGTGACGTTAATAAAACAACTGACTTCAACAATTTTTATAAAATTCTTTTCAAGTGGTCATCTTTCTAAAGGATTAACCTTTTGTAATTGCAAAATACAATTATAGTAGGTAATTGTACAAAATTGTACAGAATACAAGAACAGCAGCTGCTAACAGTAATTTCATACTCTGAGGGATTCAGAGTATGGGAGTATGGAAGGTAATTTTTTTGGTTTACTGAAGAGTTTTTTCGAAGTATTTAATCACTTATAGCAATATGCCAACAAGTAAGGAAAATAGTTGAACAGAACTGCATTGTATTTATTCATTTGTTTACTAAAATACTGTGACATTTTCTAGGGATTCAACTAATGAAACTACTGCCCATTCTGATGCTGGTAGTGAACTTGAAGAAACAGAGGTCAAAGGAAAAAGAAAAAGGGGTCGTCCTGGCCGTCCTCCAGTATGTATTACACGTGTCTTCTTTGTTCCTTTAACAGTTACCACATAAGTAGATTTAATATAAGCTATGTTTTCATTGTGTTAAAAAAAAGTCAATGATGCATTAGAGATTCTTGGAAACTTTGTAAACTGACTTAGTGATCAGAAAAAAAGAATTATTATAGTGTCATTTTTTTTCTGCATCCTTGGTGGTCCATGTAAAGGACAGAGGAAGTTATAACATTATATGAAGTATAGTTAGTTTAGACTTTCTGCTTTCCACATGTAACTGATTTCCTGTGAGTGCCTAAGTATGTGTTTTGGTAGTACTAGTTTGGAGATTAGGGTCAGTCTCAATAAATTTTTTTGATACGTAAGTGAGAATTTTACAAAAGCACTAGGTAATCCTGCATTGAACAATATCTTTACATACTATAAGAGTTACAATTATTATTGTGTCCATAATTTTTAGAGATTGCTGTAAAATGTATCAAGGGACTGAGGCTTATATTCTACTCTGACTTAATGAAGTGATTTGCTATTATGAGACATAGTATAACAACCCCCCCCCATCCAATTTAAACAGCTATCAAGTATAGCCAGTGGCTACTCTTGTTTTATTGTTTCACCTCTTTCTCTTCTTTCTCATGTTATTTTTAAGGTTATCTTGACTATTATTCCACCTCTTCACTATTTCAGTATGTGTTGCTGTTGTTGGGCAAAACCTTTTTTTCTTCTGTTGGCATACCACGACAATCAATTTAGAAGACTTCTATGACTTAAAAAGTGGCATTTCTTTTCACTGGCAAACATACAGTCAGTTTTGTAGTAGTGGACACTAGCTATAATCCAGTTCAGTTTTGACAGATGGTGGTAAATACTATAGGTTGAATTTCCCAAGATTCTACCACTTAGATGTTAGTTGTAAGCCCCAAATTGTTCTTCCTATACTGACTTATTATCTGTAAATTGGTGTTGTTACAATCTGCTCCTCAGGTGTTTGCAGTTTTGGGGATTGAACCTGGAATCTTTTCACTGAGTTGCATCCCCAGTCATTTTAACTGAGACAAAATCTCACTAAGTTGTCCAGGAGACTGGGTTTGAACTTCTGATCTTCCTGTATCAGGAAGACTGATGGAATTACAGTCATGTGCCACCACACCTGGCTTCCTCTCACGTTCAGTTAATTTGCTTGATCAGAACTCAGGGGAACACTTACTTTTTTTTTTATCAGTTTACTGGTTTGTATGAAATGATATGAGAGAAAGAGCATGGAGCCTCAATATCTACTCAATGGTATCCTTCTGAGACCTTTGCATATTCAGTTATTCACAGTGCAACTCCTGTTATTTGGAAACTCCTGTTATTTGGAGTTTTTTGGAAACCTCATTGTGTACATAATGCTGATAGACTGGATATGGAAATCATATAAGACCTGGTTCAGCGTACTGGTACTACTACTTCTTCCTCCTCCTCCTTTTTCTTCTTTTGTCTTTTTGAGATAGGGTCTTGCTATGTGTTTCAGGCTGGCCTTGGGCCTCAGTTTGTAGCCCAGGCTGGTCTTGAACTTGTAATGATTCTCCTACCTCAGCCTCCCAAGTGCTGGGATTAGAGGAGTGTACCACCACACCCGGCTCAGCATTCTTCTTGACCTCCTTGTGCAGCATTCTGCTCTCTAGGGCACAAGACAGAGTACTCTATAATGAGGGGAGGGCCTTATGACTTACTTTTGGGTATTGGTGGTTTTGATAATTATTTTGTGTCCAATTCCAATACATGAGATTAGGAAAGTTGAGTTTCTAGCACCCAAATGAAGAAGAAAAGTTCTGCTTTCTGTGCGTTGGGGGGATAGTTATGAGCCAGGAACAAGTAAGTAGAAGTTAGGTATCATAATTGTCAAAACAAAACAAAAGAATTTGTTTTTCTCTCTTTTAAAGCAACATTGCAGCATCAACATACCAAAAGATAGTAGTATTTTATTAACATCACCAAATAAGCACTTTTACAATGAATAATTATTTCATAAATGTTCTAGTTTTTGAAACACATTTGGTGGTTAGAATCATGATGCACATTCAACTCACCTATTGTCGTTTGTAAGTGGGTGAGTGAGTAGGGGAAGGAGAATGTTTTGTAGTGAATTACTCGACAAGACTATTTTTGATGTAGTCGTTTAAACATTATTTCCATTTGCCAGAATTTTTAATTGCTTACTTTTCCAGGCTAATGTTAAAAAAAGAAAAAAAAAAGGAAGGAGAACTTAGCCATTTGATTATACACTTGCTATTATCATCCACTTTTAAAGGAAAATTAATGTGGAAAGACACACCCTGCAATCAGTTTTTATAGTTCTTCATTTGTAGAGGTATTTGTGGTGGTATAGTGGTATAGTACTCCTTACACAAACATTTTTGGGTTAACTGAAAGAGTCCTGTACTTAAAATCTGGAGACTATTCTAGTTCCTCTTTCTACTGTGTGATTCTTCTGAATAGGCAGATTATATTGCTTTGTCTGAGCATAATGGGTTATAGCTACAAAATTGAAAATAAATGTGATCAGAGGTGTGAGAATCAACTGCCCACATGATTACTTGAATTTGTTCTCTTTCGATTAAAATTCTTCCCTTAAAAGATTCAGATTAAGTATTTGTGTCCTTAAAAGAAGCCTGTATTTTTTCCTTAGGGGAATTTATCACCCCTTCTGCAGGATATGACATTGTTCCTTAGAACCTGTCTTAATTTTTATGTGTGTGCAGCTGAATCCCTGACATGTGCTTTTCTTGAGGAAAAGGACTTTGTATGTCCAAATGCTCATGTGGTAGGAGATATGATTTGGGTTTCAGTGAAATTTCTATTATACAATGTTTTGACTTTTTTTTTTTTTTTTAAATTAGTACCAGGGATTGAACTCATGACTGTGTGCTTGCAAGGCAGGCGCTTATGCCGCTGAGCTAAATCACCAGCCCCTGACTTCTTTTTATATATGTGTGGTAGGACATTGATTTGGTTTTATTCTTTTATTTATTTATCTGGTACTGAGTATTGAACTCAGTACCTTGTACTTGCCAGGCAGGTACTTTTGCCACTGAGCTATATCCCCAGCCCAAAACATACTTGATTTTAAGTGAAGTTACTACAACATAATTTAGTAGATAGAATTGTAAGAAATTTCAACCAAGATGACATAATAGCCATCTACATTTGTGTTATACTTTAGTTCATATATTCACGCTCATTAGTTCACAAGGCTGTCTGTATTTCCATGTAATTCAATCAGGTCTGTTCTTTGGTTGTGGACACATAACACGTTCCTGTTTCTACTTTGGGCTTTGCTTTGGGCTGGTAATTTTCATGCCATCTAATCATCGTGTTATTGTCATGAAATATATTTTTTGTACTTTTCTTTTAAACAAAGTTTAAAAGTGGGAATTTAGGTATTGTGATGCATGCATATAATACAGCACTCTGGGAGGCAGAAGAAACTCAAGTTCTAGCCCAGCCTCATCATTTCAGAGGTTTAGTGAACTTTGTAAAAAATTTTTTTAAAAAATTCAAATAGCCTGAGTTGTAGCTTGGTGCAGAGCCCTTAAGTTCAGCCTCCAACATAAGCAAACAACAATAACAAAAAAATACAATAAAAGAAAAGTGAAAATTTACCTCAGGTCAAGCAGTGAGAGGCAAAGCTAGGATTTGATTTCAGGTCCCAACTTCCATATTCTTTCTTTTCAGGAGGCTAGACTACCAAGCTGGTAGTTAATATTGAGAAAAGAGGTCATAATGATAGTGTTTGAATCAGGACCCAACTTCTTAAAAATGAGTGGAAATTTTCTTTCAGCAAGCTCCAATTCCAAATTGTGATTGATACACTTTGTGTAGCTATCTTAGAACTGTTAATTTTTTTAGTTTATCACCTTTATCTCATTTCTAAGCCCCCCCCCTTTTACTTCAGAAATTTTAAACCAACATATAATTGTATATATTTAAGGGGTACAGTGTTACATATTCAAAAGTCAAATTGGAGCATGCCAGTTACTCATAATTGTCAGATTGATTGGATTAAGAGACACTCCTGGAGAGAGGATTGGATTTTGAAGACACTAATACCATTAGTGGCTCCTGTTGATGAGTTCATAGATAAATGGGCAGTTAGGTGGTAGGACCTCATTAGAGGAAGTTGTTACCTTGAGGGGACTATATTTGGCCCCAAGTACTACTGTTGCTTTTTGCTTTCCATCTCCCATGAAATGAGAAGCTGTTCTGTACAATGCTTTTCTTCATATTTTAGCCTTGGAACCAGCTAGCTGACTATAGACTGAAACTATGAAGCCATGAGTCAAAATAAACCTTAAGTCAAGGGTATCAGATATTTTGTCCCATCAGTGGAGAGGTGACTAACACTCAGAGTAATATCCATTCACACTAAACATTTTATCATTTCTTTGTGATGAAAAAATTCAAATTTCTCTTTTCTACCTATTATGAAATTATTGTTAATGGATCATTTTATTGTGCTATAGAACACTGAAAGTTCTTTTTCCTATATATTGTAAGCATAATTATAAACCAGCAAATAATTTCCTTCCTGTTCTGCCCTCCACTTTATCCTTTCTAACTTTAGGAGGTACTTCCAGGTCAATAATTTTAGTTTTCACTCGTAAGTGAGAACATGTGGTATTTGTCTTTCTGTTCCTGATATTTCACTTGATGTAATATCCTGTAGACTAATCTGTTACTGAAAATGACAGGATTTCACCTTTCATTGTTACTTTATAATAGTCTATTATGTTTAAATAATCATATTTTCATTACCCTTTTTTGTCAGTGGATATTTAGGTTCATTCTGCATCTCGATTGTTATGAGTAGGTCTGCATTTTAAAAAGGAGTACAAGTATCTTTTCAAGACACAATTTTTTGGGTTGCTGGATCAAATGGCAGTTCTGTTTTCAATTTTCTGAGAAATCTCCATATTATTTTCCATATACCTATCCTAATTTACATTCCCAATAACAGTGTGTGAGAGTTACCTTTCCTCTATATCCTCACTGGTATTTTTTATATTTTTGATAATAGCCATTCTAAATGGGGTGAGTTGGTATCTTATTACTTGATTTGCATTTCCCTGATGATTAATCATGGTAAGTATTTTTCATATATCTGCTGGTCATTGTGTATGTCCTTTTGAGAAATATCTGTTCAAATCATTTGCCCATTTTGAAATTAGGTTATTTTGAGTTTCTTATGTATTCTGCATATAATCTAGATAGTAGTTTGCAGATATTTTTCTGTTCAGGAGATTGTCTTGTTTTCTTTGTTGTGCACCAGCACTTTAGTTTGATTATAAACCCATCTCTCTGTTACTACTTTAATTGCCTGTGCTTGTGAGTTCTTACTTAGTCCAAACATTCTTCACCAGAGCATTTTCCTGAAACTGCTCCTGTTTTGTTCTAGTGTTTTCATGGTTTTTGGTCTTACATTAATTCTTTAATCCAACTTGAGTTGATTTTTGTAACGAGTAAGAAGTGAGGATCTAGTCTCATTCTTGTGGATATGGATATCCAGGTTTTGTTTTTGTTTTTGAGAAGAGTGTGGCTTTGTAGTTTAGACTGGTTTTGAACATAGTATGTAGTCCAAGATGGCCTTGAAGTCTTGGTGATCCTTTTGCCTCAGCCTCCCTAGTGCTGAGATTGTAGATATGTGTCACCATGCCCAGCTGGATGGATATCTGTTTTTGCCAGTATTATTTGTTAAAGAGACTACCCTTTGTCCAATGAATATTCTGTGAGTTTTTGTTGGAAAATCAGTTGGCTTTAAAAACCTTAAATCAATTTCTGGGTTATATTGTGTTGGTCAGTATATCTGTTTTTATGTCAGTGCCATGCTGTTATATAAGAATATTTATACAGCCTAAAGAATATATATATATATAAAATAAAGTATTTTTTATAGTTATACCAATGTGTGTACTTTATCTAAGTGTACTTTATTCATAGTATGTTTTGAACTTAGGTGTTCTAATGCTGTTAATTCTATTCATTTTGTTCAGAATTGCTTCAGCTATTTAGATTTTTTCTTGCCATAAAAACTTTAGGTTTATTATTTCTATTCTTTGAAAAAAATCTTTGATATTTTGATAAGGATTACATTGAGTGTAGATTGCTTTATGTTGTACAGACATTTTAATAATATTGTTTGAGTCTTTGAACATGAGCTATCATTCCACTTTTTATACTCTTTAGTTTCCTTCATTAGTATTTTAGTTTTTATTATAGAGATCTTTTCATTTCCTGAGTTAAATGTAGTCTATGATTTTTTAGGGGGATAGTATTTTAAATGGTGTTACTCTGTTTTTTCAGACACTTTGCTTTTGATATGTTGGAGTGTGTATTAATTTTTGTATGCTAATTTTGTATCTTGCCTCTTTATTGAATTTATCAGTTTTTACAGATTTTTTTGGTAGGGTCCAATATATATTTCTGTATATAAGATTTTGTTGAATGCAAATAAGTACAAATTGATTACCTTCTTTTTTATTTGGATGACCTTTCTTTCCCATGACCAATAATTCTGGCTAGGACTTTAGTATTATGCCAGATAGACTAGAAATAGAAATAGTAAGTGTGGGTATACTTTTCTTAGTCTAGGTCTTTAGCAGGAAACCTTTCAACTTTACTTCATTCACTATGATGTTAGCTCTGGGTTTGTCATACATGACTTTTATTATGTTAAAATACATTTCTTCTATACCAAGTAACATATTTTGAGCATTTTTATCAGGAAAGAATATTGGATTTTATAGAATTCTTTTATAACTATTGAGATCACATATCTTTATGTGACATGTTTGATACATTTTGAACCATCGTTGCATCCTGGGATAAATCTTGTTTGGTCCTGACAAAATCATTTTGATATACTTTGGATTTATTTTGCTAGTCTGTTAAGAATTTTATATCTGTGCTCCTCAGCAATTGGTGTATAGTTTACTTTCTTTTTTTATCTTTGTCTGGTTTTGATATCAAAGTATGTTGGTCTTGTAAAATTGAGTTTGAAGACTCATTCTTTTCAGCTTTTTAGAATGGTTTGAGATTTGGCCTTATTTCTTTGTATTTTGATACAATTCAGGAGTGAAGCCACCAGTCCTGGACTTTTTACATGTTTTTGAAAAATTTTTAATTGATTCATTCTCATTACTTGGAATTGGTCTGTTCAGTTTTCTGTTTCTTTGTGGTTCATTCTTAGTAAAAACTTTGTGTGTCTAAGAGTAAATCATCATATCTGTTTACATACAGTATTCTATTTGTGGTGTCCAATCTCATGATTAAGTTGATGTTTCCAGATATGTGTGTGTGGTTTAGGTTTTACCCGTGGGCATCAGACTAATATCCAGATGCCTTTTAGATATTAAATGGACTGAAGATATTTATAAAAACTAAACTCATGTAACTGGGCATGGTGGCATATGTCTGTAATCCCAGTACTCTCAAGACTGAAGAAAGAAGGATCACCACAAGTTCAAGGCCAATATGGTCTACATAGTGAGTTTAAGGCCAGCCTGAACTACACAGCAAGACCCTTTCTAAAAAAAAAGGCTAAACTCCTGAGTTTACCACTGTCTCTTGGTTCACCTCTTTGGAGTCATTCTGAATTTTTTCATTCTCAGTCTACTTGTATATTCAAGCTTTTGGCAGGTTCAAAGATTTTATCTTTTTTTTTTTTTAAAGTTACAGAACTGTTTTACACTGTTACTACTGAGGCCAACCTTAAACATGATAATTTATTGATTTCTCTAGAGGGCCTACTGCCATCTGACTTAGTATAACTGTCTCTCAGTATCTGTGGGACTTCCAGGATGTTCCATGTATATCAGTCTCCTAGATGCTCAAGTCCTTTGTATAGAAGAGTGTAATATTTGTGTGTAAACTATATATATTTTCCCATTTACTTTAACTCACATATAGATTAATTCACAGTATCTAATGTAGTATGCATATCACAAAGTTATTACACTGTATTGTTTAGCAAACACAGTGCAATACACTGTATTATTTAGAAAATTGGTACATGCTGAGTACAGTCATTCTTTGAAGATCTAACAAAATGCACATGACAGCAGCATATTAGTTTTGATTTATTTGAGTAAATGTACATTTAGGGAGCCCATTGATGTTCTGTGTGTGTGTGTGTGTTTGTGTGTGTGTGTGTGGAGATAACTGGGAACTGAACTCAGGACCTCATGCTTGCTAGGCAAGAATTGTGCCCCTGAGCTAAATCCCTGGTCCATTAGGAAGCCCCTGGATAAGGAGAGCCAACTTATATACATTTTACTTATTTTTTAATTGTCTGTCACTACTCTAAAATGCAAGCTGCACAAAGGCAGGCATTTTAAAAATGTGGCTTACCTTGATTTTTAGTAAGTGACTAGTATTTATTTAATAAATGAATGGTGTTTAACTTTTTTGAAATAACTTCAGTCACAGCAGAAGTCTAAAATTTCTACAAAGAACTCCCAGATATCCTTCATATAGCTTGTCAATTAGCATTTTATTTATTTTTTACATATATTTTCTCACTTGTGATTATACTAACTCTTGTGCATGCATTCTTTCTGTTAACCTCTATGCAGACTTACAAGTATTTATTTTATATAAACTGTTATTTACCCGATGATATTTTAACTGTTTCAGAGTAAGTTATAGAGATGATGACACTTTTTGTTGATACTTTAGTGCAAGTTTCCTTGAAATCAAGATCATTCTTCTATAAACCCACAATACAGTTACAAAAATCAAGAAAATAATATTGATACACTTCATATTTGGGTACTTATCCTAATGCACTAAAAACATAATTTTTTTCTCTCCTTTTGGAATCCAGTCTGGGATTTCCTACTGTTATCTCTAATGTAAATCAGCATATTTGTAACCTAACCTATTTAGAGTCTATAGTCTTATGTTTTATTAAGGAATTGATTCCATTTGTTTATACTTGACATTATCAAACTTTCATACTGTTGTAGACTAGGAGAGGTAAATAATAGGATACCATTTGTATTTTTTAAATGTCTGTTTATATACATTGACAGATATTACAGAAATTATTAACAGTGAGATAGGTTTTTAGGTGGTTTCATTTATAAAAATAGCATGTTATATATTAGTATTTTTATTTAGATTATTGTAGACTTTATATTTAAATATTTTTCATTTTAATGACTGAAGTTCTCTATCATAATTATCATAGTTCATCATTGTTAAGGAAATTATATTAAAATTTCTCCAGTGTTTTACATCACCATAAACTATCTTGCTAATAAATTTTGCTATAGAACCATTTTTTCTTTTTTTTTAACCCCAAATTCCTAAAAATGGAGTTGGTTAATCAAAAGAGTCCCTTAGCCAGTTTCAAGGGGAGGATTGCAAGTTCAGGTATGACTAAGCAGTTTAACAATTGATGTGTATTGTTTGCCAGTCATAGAGCCAAAATATAACTCTATTTTACCTTTGCTCACAGTGATGGTTAAATATTTGTTAATTTCAGTGTTTTCTAAAGTATGTGTAATTTGTATTTCTTTTGTGAATTCCCTGTTTATCTTTCTTATACTAGTATTTTTATTTTTTAAGAAATAAAAATGCATGTACAAAAGCTTTTTGGGGGGGGGGGTCTATGTTTTCATTTTGATTCCAGGAATTGAACTCACGACCTCAAGCTTTCCAGGCAGGTACTTTGCTGCTGAGCTATATCTATATCCTTGGCCGCCCCAAAATAATTTTTATACCTTAAATCTGTTACTTTTGTGATCACTTTTGAAATACATTTATTGTTTGAATTTGTATCTTTTCTTTCTCAAACCAACTTTGACTTATTTTCTTAATTTTTGCTTTTGCAGTTTTCTGACTGACTAGATTTTAGACTGACTTATTTTTCCTAATTTTTCTGTTTTTAAAAATTTTTTAAAGTTTTTCTGTTTTTTAATTAAATTTTTGTATTAGTATGTTTATATTCCTCATAGGAGGTTGGTACATGCACATATATCTTAATTCTTTTTTACATTCCCTTTCCCTCTCTTTTTCTCCTCTCTCCATTTCTTGTTCCTTTTCCCATAGGCAAAAGATTAATCTTGTTATTTCCTATTACCTATCTTTTATTTTGCTCTTTTATTTTTTGGGTTTCTCTTACATGAGGAACCATGCACTATTTAAGCTTGTTTGTCGGATATATTTCATTGAATATTACGGCCTTAGGGGTGCACTCATTTACCCACAAAGACTCAGGTTTGTGCTTTACGGCAGAGTAGTATGGAGTACTACTTTTTACTTTCATCATGGGAGTTGTTACATGTAAGTAAAACATGATAATTCTTTTTACTTCCTCTTTTTCTGTTTCTTAGTTCCTTTTCCATTTGCAAATGATCTAGTTCCCTATTTGCTATTATATATCTTTTATTTTGCTTAATTTTGTTAATGTTACTGCAGTTCTTCCTTAAGGAACACAAAATTAAAACTTATTTCATTGTGCAATTTCTTCATTTCCAAACTCTTTCTCTATTATACCCAGTGAAATTCCAGACTGATTTTTTTCTTTTAATCTCACAGTTACTTTCCATCTCTCTCCTTCAATTTACATTTTGTAAATTCCCATATTTAGGCCTTATTTTATTGGAGCCTGCATTATTTACTGTCTTTACTCTCTCTGCTGTTTTATTCTGTCCTTTTTAATCTTGACAGGTTGATTTCTCTTTTAAAAAAAGATTGTAAAAGCTAGCAGTGCCTTTTTATTATCAGGTACACTGTTTTAACCTATCTCATAACCCAGTGTTTTATTTTTTAAATTCATATATCTCTCTTGATCTGTATATGGCTTTTGCTTTCCTATTTTTATGCTTTTGCTTATGTTTTAAAATACCATTTTCATTCTTTTAAAAAATTTCACCTATGGTTATTTTCATAGTACTAATCTTATTAATTTTATGAATCATATAAATGCTAACTGATTTATTTCAATATCATCATGGTCTCAAAGTTCATTCTTTTGTGAAATTTTCCCTTGTTGCCTGTTCTAGAAATAAGCTTTCCTTTCTCAGAGCCCTTCCTATTACCAAACTTCCATGTGTTTTTTTATGTACTATTGTTTATTATTTTAACGACTATTTATGTTTATTTTTTAACTTTTAATTATAGGTATGTGAAGATTTTGCATTAAGCTTTTGTACATTATGTAGATACTGTATACATTATTTGTACAATGGTAGGGAAATTTTTTTGTCTTTTTTACATTCACAAGTTATGAATAGTCAGGTAAGGCACAAATATAAGGAGTATGTTTCTCTGTTTCCTGAAACCTCTAGGAAAGTCATTCCATTTTCAGGTATGTGACTTATATAGATAGGTCTTTTGGGTTGGAATGATTTTTGATAATTTTCCTACCTTTATTTAATATCAGGAATATAACGTAGCAGATAGTGGTAGAAAAGTAGTTATTCTGAAGATTTTTCCAAAACCTGTGGTCAAATTGCATAATATTCACAAGGTTCACTTAAGGCTGTTTAACTTTGTGGCTGTCTCAGTATATGTAATGTATTTTCCACAAAATGTAGTACTTAATATGCTGTAAAAGACTGTTTCAGATATTTCAGTTTTGTTTGCATGTAGGTTATCATTAGCAGTTTTTTCTGTGTCCCCTGATTCAGCTGCAGCAATGAATTCTAATTTTCAGTATTACTAGTGCTGTAGATCACACATATTTCATTTATTGTATTGTTTATGAGATTTGAAGAACTTCTATTTTGTTTTTCAACACCAGTTGAGAAAACTGTTTTAGGATAGTGAAAAATAAATCTTAAGTTCTGTAAGTTCTTTCCAAACCATGTCTGGTACTAAGTGGAAAGATCAGGGTTTTCTTTTGTATGCCTGATATATGGTAATGGTATGATGAATAAATAGAAGTTGTATTCAATAAGTGAGAAAATGTTTTAATAACTTGCATTATATAGATTAAATCACTGCAGTAATATTGTACTTGGAGTACAATTGGAGTAGTCACAGTAACGTTTCTAGACACTACATTTCTTAAGTTTGACTTTCAAAATGTTACTTTGTGGAATCTTCTGTTTTTAAGACGTCCTTTCACAAAATCTTACACTTTTTCATACCACCTTTTTAATGGATTCCATTTGGCATTTTCACACAAGCATAGAGTATACTTTGATCCCATCCGTACCATGTGTTACTCTCCCTTGCTGTTTTATACACTCGCACCTCCTCAAGTCCTATCCTTTTTCAGTAGTGTCCTTACAAGATCATGTCATCAGTTTTTTCTTTTCTTAGTTCCCACATTAAGGAAAACGTTTGACACTTGGAGTTACTAAAAATTTGTCTACTTTTCAATTTTTATTTGTGTTTTAAGACAGTATTTTCGTTCAGAAAAGATTGTTACTTTGTTTTCTCTTCAAAACTGTTAAAGGTTGCTGGGAATGAGAATAAGGAAAGAACCAAATGTGTTTGAGACAGTACTGAAGCCAATAAAATCTGAAAACAAACATGAGTAGCTATATTCATATGCTGCAAAATGGATTTCAAGTAAAAATCAGAATTGACAAAGCTAGTATATATTGATAAAGGAAATAATTCAGTGAAATAAAATAATTATATATATACAAAATGCCAGCACTCAATTATATAAAACAAACATTACAGGACATAAAAAGATAGGTAGGCCAGTACAGTAGTAGTGGTCTTAGTTATTACACTGTCACCAATGGATAGATCATTTAGACCAAAAATTACATTTAGGTTAAGTGTGCTTGACACCTAGAAGAATATATTATTAAACTGGAACATAATATGCATTATTTTCATGAGCACATGGAATTTTTTCCAAAATAGATTGTATTTTAGGCCATAAAGAATGTTTTCACAGTGTTGTTTTAATGATGTTGAACATTTTTTCATATTTTTATTTTCCACTTGTATTTCATCTGAGAAGTGCATATTCATGTCAGATGCCTATTTTTGGATTGGATCTTTGAATTTGGGGGCTTGATTTTTTTCATTTTACATGGTCTGGATAGAAGTCCTTTGAGGGATAGTTAGCTAAAATTTTTTCCTACTCTGGGTTGTCTTTTCACTCTGTTTGTGGTATCTTTTGATGTGCCAGAACTTTTTAATAAGGTGAGATCCTGGTTGATTCTTTGAAATACTTCTTACATTTTGTGTTATGTTCATGAACTCGCCAGTAGATTTGGTGTTTCTGTTTTAATATTCACATCTTTGACCTGTTTTGACTTTAGTTTAGCACATGGTGATAAACATTGTATTGTCTCCCTAAGGTGAGTAACTGAAAGAGAAAACAAGATGAAAAATGCATCATAGATACTGTGAAAGGGAAAGAATCTGCTTACAGGAAAGGACAACTCAGATGAGGGAAGGAAAGAAGGAAGAGAAAAGGAAGAAAAAGTATATACACGCATATGAAAGATCCATGGAGGGGGGGTATAAGTAAAACAGTTGGAAAAGGTAAGCAAAATTAACAGACTCTTCAAGCTAACCAAAAGAAAAAGACTCAAATAAATAAAATTAGAAGTGAAAGACTATGGCAGCAGTTACCACTGCGATCCAAAGGATAATTAAGGAATATTTTTAAAAGTTATAGGCTAAAAAATTGGAAAATCTATAGGAAAGATAAGTATCTAGACATACACAACCTACCAAAATTGAACCAAGAGCATATACAAATTTTCTGTAGATCAATAACAAGAGATCAAAGCTATAATAAAATTTTCAATCTGAAGCAAACTCCAAAACAGATACATTCACAGCTGAATTCTGCTAGAGGGACCCTTCTAATCTCACGTCATACTGAGGATTCAATTCAGGGAGTCACACATGCTAAACAACTGCTCTACCACCTAACTATATCTTCTGTACCTTTTAAAAGCTTTGTATTTTGAGATACAGTTGCATTAAATTGTAATTCTTTTGCCCTACCTTAGCTCTAGGGTTCAAAGGTGTACAGGCATTGCTTCACCATGCTCATTTTCCTGACTTCCCAGTACTAAACCTCAAACTGTGCCATAAAATACAAGGAGAAAAATGTGTCTAAATTAAATATATGAAGCCAATATTGTCCTGAATAATGAAAGAAAAAACAGAACTGTAGACCAAAGTTCTTGCTAAACATAAAAATTTCGCAATAAATACTTCCATATTAAATTTAGCAGCACATTAAAAAGATCACCCACAGTGAGGAAGTTGATATTCTGCCAAGGATGCTGAACAGCTAGTTCACCATTTGAAAATCAAAAAACAAAATACAGCATATAAATAAAGGATAAAAGTCATACAGTTAGCTTAGGTGAAGAAAAACCTTGGATAAAATTCAACATACGTTCATGATCAAAACTGTGAGTAAAATATATCTAGAAAGATTATCCCTCAATGTAATAAAAGTCTGTGTAAGAGAAGCCGGTATCTTACTGAATGGAGAAAATGTGAAAGCATTTAGTTTAAGGAACAAGGATGGTCAATTTCAGCACTGCTATTTAATATAATATTTCCAGTTTTAGACAGAACAGAATAAAATCTTAAGTAAAAGAAAGAAAGAACAGGAATATGAAGCTGAGGATATATAGCTTAGTGGCAGCCTGGCAAGTACAAGGTCCTATGTTTGATTCCTGGTACAAAAAACAAAACAAAACCAAGAATACAAATGGGAAAGGAAGTAGTCTAATTATTCCTGTCTAAAGATGATATGACTTAGTACTTACATAACCCTTACAAGATAGCAAATGAACAAAGGACTCTTAACACTGATATTCAACAAATTAGCAGGATATAAAACAGACATACAAAAATCAGTAGCTTTCCTATATACCATTAATTAACTCACTAAGAAAGAAATCAGGAAAATAATGCTATCTACAGTTGCCTTAAGCCATCCCCTCTACAGCGAAAAATTTTTTTTCAAAACCTTACTTAGGAACCTAACCAAGGAGGTAAAAAAATCCCTCTACAATGAAAATAATAAAACACTGAAAAAGGAAAGAGTCTTGAAAATGGAAACACTTTCTCCCATTTCATGGACAGAAAGAATCAGTATTATTGTTTAAAAGACCAACATTGACGGACAGATTTGGTGCAGTTACCATGAGAATACCAGTAACATTTTTCACACTAGATTTTTTAAAATTGTTAAGTTCGTATGGAAGCAGAGGTTCCTAAATAGCCAGAGGAATCCTGAACAAAATGATTAGTGCTGGAAGCATTACAGTATTTGATTTTTAAAAATTTCATTTTAGGTATGCATACTGATCACTTTCATCTTAGATAATATGTACCTATACATGATATATCTTGATTCTAATTTTGCCCCTGATCTCTTCCCTTTAACTCTTCTTGCCATCCTTACTTACAAAAACTTGTTTGCAGTTTTAAATTTCTTCCTTTCCTTTGTTTCTCCCAACTCTTTGTTTTACTTTCCTTTTCAAAATTTTCTTCCTATTTCCCAATATTACATTATTGTACATTTTGATCCATAGTTAACCTTTTGATTTCTCACCATAGAAACAATGAAAAATAAAATATGTGTCCAATTTAGTTCACTTAAAATGTATGCTCACAAGGTGCATCCATTTACCTAGAAATGTATCGAGTTTATCCTTTTTTCTGACAAAGTAGTATTCCATTGCATAAAAATTGCCACATCTTCTTTATCCATTCATCATTGATGGCATTTGAGGTGTTGAAAGTATTTTGCTATTACAGATTGTGCTGCTGTAAATATGGGTGTGTGTATATTGCCATGGTATGATGCTTTTCATTCTAATTTTTTGGGGAGTGGTTACCAGGAATTGAACTTAGGACTTTGTTCTTGTCCGGCAGGCACTTGTGCCACTGAGCTATGTTCCTGGCCCTTTTTATTCTTTTGGGAAGATACCAAGAAGGGGAATAGCTAGGCCAGATGGAACCTCAAGTTTTAGTTTTTTCGAGGAATCACTACACTGTTTTCCATGGTGATTGCACTGGTCTATACTCACAACAGCAGTGGAGAAAAGTTCCTTTTTTCCCATAGCCTGCCACCATTTGTTATTGGTTGATTTCTTGATAATAGCCACAGTTTCTGGAGTAAAATGGAATCTCACCATTGTTTTAATTTACATCTCTTGAAGGACTTGCGATGTTGGATTTTTTCCATATACTTATTTGGGATTTGTACTGTTTGTCTGACAAGTGTCTATTCATTTCACACACACAGTTTCAGATTGGTCTGTAAATTTGGGGATCTAATTTTGTTTAGTTCTTTATATATTCTAGATAGTAGTCCTTTGTCTGAGGGAAAGCTGGCAAATTTTTTTCCTACTCTGGGTTGTCTCTTCACTGTGTTGGTTTGCTTTGCTGTGCCAGTGCTTTTTAATAAGAAATTCCAGTTGATTCTTTGATTCTTTATAAAATGTCCTGTTTGATTGGTATTTTGTTCATAAAGTCTTTACATTCCCAAATGCCTTCAAGTGTTCTACTTATTCTATCTTCCAGCAGATTTAGTATTTTTTAAAATATTGAGATGTTTGAACCATTTTAATTTTAATTTTAGTTTAGTGCATGGAGATATGGGTCTAAGTTTAATCTTCTACATGTGAAAAGCCAGTTTTTCTAGCACCATTTATTAAAGAAGCTGTCTTTCTTCCCATGAAGTTGTTTGGCCCCTTTGTCGAAGATAAGGAGGTTGAGTGTGGTTGAAGTTGTTTCTGCGTTTTTTGATCTGTTCCACTGATCCTTGATACCTCCACACCCCCGCCAGTACCATGTGGTCTTCATTCTGATAGCTTTGTAGTATAATTTTAGGCAGCAGTTGTGCTCCCTGCCTTGCCTCTGTTGCCTAGAATTTTGTTTTCTCTTTTAGTTCTCTTTTTGTTCCAAATGAATTTTAGAATTATTTTCTTTAATTTTGTGAGGTATGTTCTTGGCATTTTAATCAGGATTATATTAAATGCATTTAACAGTTTTAGAATTATGACCATTTACACTGTATTTATGCTTCCTACTGAAGAACAACGGATATCTTTCCATTTTCTGATGTCCTTTTTGATTTCTTTTTTCAACTTTCTGTAGAACTCAATGTAAAGGTCTTTTACTTCCTTTTTTAGAAGGATTCCTGAGTTGTTTCATTGCTTTTGATGCTAATGTGAAAGGTGTTTTCCTGATTTCTCTCTCGGTGAGTTTATTATTTGTGTACAGGAATGCTTTTGATGTGTTGACTCTGTATCCAGCTATGCTATTGATTTTAGTAAAAGTCTTTCAGTGGAGTTTTTGGGATATTCTCTGTAGGGTATCTTATCATCTGCAAATGATGATAATTTAATTTATTTTCCTTTCCTGTTCCTTTTCTTTATTGTCTTACTGCTCTGACTGATATTTCCGGAAGAATATTGAATAGGAGTGCTGATACTGAACATCCTTGTCTTGTCTTGTTTCTGATCATAGAGTGAAAGCTTTCAATTTCTAACCATTTAGTATGATGTTATCTATTGGTTTGTTCTGGATAGCTTTATCAGATATAGATAAAGGCTGTTCTAATGCTCTGTAGGATTTTTACCATGAATGGGTGTTGGACTTCCTCAAACATCTTTTTCCTGCATCTACTGAGATGATCATGTGTTTTTTGCCCATGGTTCTGTTAATATGGTGTATAACATACTGATTTGTATATGTTGGACTATCCCTGCATCCCTGGAGTCAATCCTACCTGCTCATGGTGTATAATCTTCTTGATGATTTGCTACATTGCTTGCTAGCACTTTACTGAGAATTTTTGCATCTCATATTCATTAGGGAGATGGGCCTGTGGTTTTGTTTTTGGTGGATCCATCTCTGGTTTTCTTGCTTGCAATAATGGGTTTAGGAATATTGCTTCTCTTAATTTCATTAAAGAGTGGCACTAGATTTTCTCTAAATTTATTGTAGTATTCAGCAGTGAATCTTTCAAGATCTAGGATGATAGATCTTGATGATAGGTTTTTAATTACACCTTGAATTTTATCAACTGATATTGGGTTATTTAGAATTATTGTATCTTACTGAATCAGGTTTGGTAATTCATACATATGTAGGAATCTGTTTCTTCTGTTTCTCATCTTTCCAGAATGCATATTCCCCATGTTGGTATTGATGATCTTTGGGGGGACATCTGTAGGTTCTGTTGTTTTTTTTACCCTTTTTATCCTATTTGCACAGATTTAAGTCTTACTTTTTTTTTTTTTTTTTTTCCGGGGATTGAACTCATGACCTCACGCTTGCCAGGCACGTGCTTATGCCACTGAGCTAAATCCCTAGCAGCGCCCCCCCCCTTTAAAAGAGAATAAAACCAAACAAAATAAAACAGAATAAAGCTAATCAGAACAGAACAATGCAAATGATAGAGGATTTCAAAACCAGATAATAAGAAATCAACAACGGTTACCATAATGTCTCTGGTTATTTGAAAATAGCTGTCCATTTCATTAGACATAATAAAATCAAACAAACCAAAATGGAGTCAAATCAAACCAAACCAAACCAAACAATGAAAACGATACAGGAGTTCAAAACAAGATAATAGGAACTTAACAATGGCTACAGCATCCCTTATTAGAGGTTTCCTCCCCTATCACTTTCAGAATATCTGTTATATGTTTTGGATACCATTAACTCCTTCGGTTTCTTATGTGTTTGGGTGAACATGATGTTCACCCATGTAAATCCAAACCATTTCACCCATGAGCATGATCTCAAGTTGTATCCATTTACCTACATGAGCTTTGAGATTATCCTTTATAGCTGAGTAGCTTTCCATTGTATAAAAATGCCATATCATTCTTGTCCATTCATTCTGTGCTTGATGGACAAGCTACCCCTGCTTTTTTCTGGTTTCCTATTGCATGGAACATGTTTCCTGTCCAAGGAATTCATGCATATGTAGGAATCTATTCCTTGGACTTTCAGTCTGTGAATTTCCTTTCCAGTTAAATGTGTTTCTGTTACGTAACCTATTGTGAGATTTTGCTTCTTGATCTGTTCTGCCAGTCTATGTTTTGATTGATGAATTGAAACCATTAACATTGATAGTTATAACTGATATGTATTGACTTATCCTTGTCATGTTGTTTTCCTGTTGTTGGTTCCCATTTTTCCCCCTCTGATTTAATTGCTTGACCTGTCTGATGGATTCATTCTATTGGTACTCATGGAGTAGCAGTCCCTATATTTCTAGAATATCCTTTAAGAACGTTTTGCAT
>PVLA01010500.1:0-33762 GCA_004027455.1 Hydrochoerus hydrochaeris | reverse complement strand
GTTCAGGCTGGCCTTGAGCTCACTTTGTAGCTCAGGCTGGTCTCGAACTCGCAACGATCCTCCTGCCTCAGCTTCCCGAGAGCTGAGATTACAGGCGTGAGCCACCATGCCCAGCTGGGCTTTCTTTATAGATGATTTATTTTTCTCTAGCAACTTTTAATATTCTGTTCTTTTGCTGAATTTCTGGAAATTTGACTATTATTTGTCTTCATATATTTTATTCTATTTATTTTTTTATCATGACTTATTGTAGCTATATTTTCCTTAGTTACTTGTATGTCAAATGTGTTTTTCTTGTTTGAGAAGTTTTCTGCCATTATTTCTGATAGTTTTTTGTTGTTGTTTTTTTTGGTTCTTGTATTGTTACTGGGAATCAAACTCTGGGCCTTGGCACTTGCCGGTCTGGTGCTGTGCTACTAAGCTACATCCCCAGCCACAGGTTTTTTTTTTTAAATGTCATTTTTGCTATCTCCTTTTTCTTTGACTTTGGTCAATCATATGTTGTTACTCTTTGTGCCATCTAGCAGCAGTTGCATTCATTTTTTGTGTTCCCTTGCTATTTTTAAGAAACCTCTTTATGATCTATATCTGTAAACCTCTTTTCTAGATCTGATATTTATTCTCCTTAGTTGATTCTGCTCTGCACATAGTTTCCATAGAATTTTTAATTTCTGGATATCTGTCTCAATCTATTTTATAAATTCCATTTCTTTCCTGTTAGAAATTCATGGTTTCCATCATTTTACTAATTACTCCTCTCTCTTTTTTATCTTTATTTAATCTAGATTCATTCACCATGCACATTATTCTGTTTAAATATGTTAGAAATTATTTCTGATTGGAGGTATTTTCTTGAGCCTCATTCATTTACTTTGTCACTTTTCCTGTTAAAATTTGAGAGAGTTATGGTAGGTGTGTTTTGAATTGTTTTACCTCACTGTCCTCTTGGCAGAGGTGGGAGTCTGGAATTGCATCTTGACTCTGTATCATGTCTTTTTACTTTTCCTTTTGTTTTAGTTTAATTTAGTTTCTGCATTGATGCTTATAAATTTATTATGGTAGGTAGCTTTATTGCTAGCATCTAGAACTTCTTAGGAAATGACTACTTTTCAGAGATGCCTTTGAGGTATACTTTGCTTTTCACTTTGGGGTCTGTCAGAAGATCCTTACCTCTTGAACTTATTGGTGATAAATTGATGTCTCTTTTACCTAGTCCCTGGTTCTTTCATTCAGGCCTATAGTATTGTTTATGACCTTTAGACTATCTCTGTGTTGGCATAGAAGAAAGAACAGCTGATTAGGTCTACTATGTCACTTGGCTAAAGTGTACAATTAGTAATAAGAATAATACTAAGCACAGCCTAGAAAATGGGAAAGTGTCATAACTATTAATTTTCTACCTTTAACTGTGAAAACAAGATTTGTGGTTATGGAACAGCATCTAAAAGATACCAAAAAATTGTATGCAGTGAAATAATTCCCTCAATATGGTAATATTTTAGGGGAGAAAAGTTAAAAGGTGCAAGAGAAAAAAAATAGAGAAATAGAACAAGATGAAGAGATCACAAACAAGGCTGAATGGTAAAGATAGGTTATACAAACTTTGGGAAACTGGTGAAGCAGACAGGGAAAGCCAGAAAAGGTACAAACAAGAACATAACAAAATAAAATAAGACTAGAAATAATTTTTACATTCATATAATTACAGGAATAAACCCTGCAAGAATAAGAAGAAAAAAGCAAGGAAGGGAAAGGAAAAACAATGTCCTCTTTAGGGCATATTCTCTGCTGTCACTAGTAGACAAAGTATGCAGACAGAACTTCCTTCTGTGTTGGCTGATTGCAGTAGAATTACCATGGATATTCTTAGCAAGCTTGTACTTCAAGTCAATAGACATTCATGCTTGCGATTTCTGGCTATGAGGCTTATGTTGTTCAGCTATAATACTCTTAGCACTTCATGCTAACTTGAAGTTGGCTTTCATTTTTTGTCATTTTGACAGTGGGAGCTCTGAGAGGGAGCCAACCCACTACTGCTCTGTATCTTGGGTTCAGTTGGTCCTTTTCCAGATTGGTGATTAGGCAATTGGTCTCTCCCATGGACTTTTGAAATGGAATTACTTCCAGACACTATGGCCCATGTCATCCACTGCTTTGTTCTATTGGTGAGTTTCTCTGTTGAGGCCTCCGGAGTCACCCACAGTCATTGTGCTTCTGTAAGTTTTAGCCTCCTCTTTCACACATGAGCCAGGATTCAGGGAGAAAGTTCTGTTTGTCATCTCTCACTTCTACGTTTAGGTTCCTCTGTGTAAGTTCCAATTCTAGCTTCAGATCCTTGCTAGATCCTGGGAACCCACTTGCCCTTTCTTCTCTTTTCCACATTGTGATATTCCAGTATCTGGACTTCAAGTCTTGGGAGGCTGATTTGCTGCTGCTCACCAATCTGCCATCTTCATGGATGTTGTACAATATCTGATTTAAAAATGTTACAAAACTGTAATATTAAGAAAAATATCATGTTGGCATTAAAACAGGCATGTAGATAGATGGTATACAATAGAGGACCTAGAAATATATATGTACACTTATGGCCAGCTGATTGTGAACAGAGAAACTAAAAGCATACATTGGAAGAAAGCCTTTGGACAAAATGGTGCTAGGAAAATTGGATATCCAGATGTCATAGGTTCAGTTAGAACATTGTCTTTCACTCAGAATAAACTTATCTCAAAAAAATCAAAGACCTAAATATAAAGCCTCAAATTTTAGGTCAATAGAAGAGAAAAGGGAAACACTATATTATGTGGATACAGGCAGTGGTGTAAATAAGACTTAATAGTCTAAATAAGACTTCAGTATCTCAAAAGCAAGAATTGACAAATGTGGTAACAATCAACAGAAGAGACAGTCTACAGAAGGGGAGAAAATGTTTGCTAGCCATTCATAGGGTAAAAGACTTATGTCTAGAACATATAAAGCACTCACAAAATTTGTGACAACAAAAGGATAAGCAGTCCTGTCAATAAATATGTAAGTGATCTGGACAGACACTTCTTAAAAGAAGTAGAAATGGCCAGTAAATATATGAAAAAAATGCTTGATATCTTTAGCCATATGGAAATGAGAAATGCATCTAGTTTCTATTTTATCACAATCTTGTGATTGTTATTAAAACAAAACACATGCAAGGATGCAGGGTAAACAATCCATGTACACTCTGGTAGAAATATACAGTAGCATAGCCATTATGGAAAAACATTTTGGAGATTCTTCAGAACTTTAACAGTAGAATAACTATGTGATCCAGCTATATCACTACTAAATATATAGCCAAAGGAAATGAAGTTAGCAGATGTAAAAGATACCTTCAAACTTGTGTTTGTTGAGTCATTATTCACAATACCCAAGCTATCCAACCCATGAACTAATGAATGGATAACAATGATTGATGCATAGCAACACAATTTATGATAGCTAAATCTTGGAAACAGTTATTAAGCCCATCAGCAGAGAAATGGATGAAGAAAATGTATTTATTTACTACAGAGTACTTGTCTGCCTTAAAGTTAAGGTATTTTTAGGAAAATGGATGCACCTTGAGACCACAAAGTTAAGTGAAATAAATTAAAGAAACATTTAAATATCACATGGTTTCTCTTATATTTTCTTTTTATTAATAGCAAAATAAAAAATAGTAAATAAGAAGTGGGGGATCTTTTTAAAATGGAAGGGAAATGAGATGGAGGGAAGGAGAGAAGGAAAGGAAGGAAAAGGGATTAAAAAAATTGAAAAACTGTAAACAACTTTTGCAAATGGGAAGGAAAGTGGGAGCTGGGGGGAGCAAGGAGACATGAGGTAAAAGGGACAGGAAAAAAAAGAATTAAGATGTGTTATGTATATGTACAAATGCCCTATGGTAAGTGTAATACTGTAAATCTGTACTAATAAAGTATAAAAAATATGGATAAAGTACCAACTCCACCTGAAGAATGGTTATGTATTACGTATTACAAACATGTACCACCTCAAAAGAAGAGGATTACACTGACACTACACAGTTTGCTAAACTTCTTGAGTTTGTTTCTTGAAGAAAAAAACAATTTACATACTTAGGAGAGTTTTTTTAAAAAGCAACTTAGAGCAAGGTAAGGAAAAAACAAAGCAACACAAATGTTTCTGGACCTTTTCAGACTTTTAAAGGGTTGTTTAACAGGGAGAAACTGCTGCTTTCTTTTCCTCTTACTATTTCTCACAGGCCCTCAGGCAGGGGAGGGAACCAAGGAGCTTCCCTGAGCCTGGAGTTTGGCCCAGACAAGAAAGGTAGAGAAACAATGTTGTTTGTTTCAGCTGCACGAGAGATATGTTAGGGTTCTAATGTAATATAAGGTTGAGAGACTTAGTAATGGTTCATAAGGATTGTTAAATTTGTGTTATAGTGTCCAAGTTCTAAAATAATAGAAATAAGCATGTCTTTGTATTTGGACACTAGTTTTAAAAAAATGTGTCTGGTTACCAATTTAACAAGGGATGGGTTGGAATGATTGATACTTTGTGTTAACTTGAAGTTTGAAGGCTTGGAAGAGTGATTCAGTGGAGAGGCTGAGGTCCTCACTTTGTAAATATACTTATCCTGTCCAAGAGGAGGGCACAAAGATGATGTGTATGCTGCACTCTCCAAGAGCAAGGAGCCTATTTACAGTATTGGAGGGGGAAAGGAAGTTTTATGTGTACCTTCCTTTGCTCTTGCTACTTTTGCTGTCTTCCACAGGCATCAACTGTAACTCCCTCAAATACTGTGCCACTGGCTTGTTTCCCATGCCATCTTCCATCAAAATGCTTCTGCCTTACACAGACGGTTCCATTTAACCCCAAAACAGGCTTGACAAATTGTTAAACAATGTTTTTCATACATAATGCAGGCTAAAAATTGTTAAACTTGTTCAAATTTTAATTACAAAAACAAAAATTTGTACCTCATAATAGACTTTACTTGGTAATATACCATTAAAATTTTTTAAAATTCTAATAAAGTTGGAACTACCATAGTAGAAAGACAATGCAGTCAGGAAAAGATTAAAGAGTCCTTTAAAAGGGTCTTCATACAAGCACCCAGTCCAGTGCTAATTTGGGGTCAAGGGTATGCTTGTGTTTGCCCAGAAAATGCTGAATGCCTATCTGGGTGCCAGGGCATGCTGATCAATGGTATCACAAACTCAAAACCAGAAAAGGAGTTGATTCCACCTCTCACAAAGCTGATGTCAGTCCCATGGCAGTGATGCCTCAGAGACCACACCACAAATGATAGAAAAGGATGACACTAGAATCAAGCCTTAATTGATCCAGGATGCCCAGGAAATGGTAACAAAAAACAAAAACTAAAGGTCCAAATAGGTGATAAGAATACATAGAAATAACCAAACAAAAATTTTAATAAAAGAGGGGAACACAAAAGTTACTAGCATTCTTAAGATAAACTACAAAAATATGTTATAAAGATTTTGTTCTTCCTAAATTGTTTTTACAAGAGATTTCTGCCAGTTGACCTACAACAAATCTGACTAGTCTATTTTACGTATGTATGTATGTATGTATGTATGTATGTATGTATGTATGTATTTTCAGTCCTGGGAATCAAACTCATGACCTTGTGCTTGCTAGATGGGCACTCTGCTGCTGTGTTGTATCTTCAGCCCCTGACTGATTTGTTTATAGTTACAAATTCTACAACTGTGAAAAGTTATTGTAATTAAATTCTGCTATAAACATTTATATGTAAAAAGAAGAGGATCAAGAAATGGGAAAGGAATTGGGAGAGAGGAATGAAAAGGGGTAAGAAAAGGAAATAGGATGTGTTATATACATGTACCAATTTCCCGCAGGAAATGTAAAATGTAAACATTGTGTACTTTACACATGCACTAATAAACTAAAATTAAGTATAGTTAACATAGAATGTTACAGAACTACTTTTAAATAACAAAAAAGTAATAGATGCATGGATATACATGTTTTTGGAAGGGCCTATAAGAGACTAATAGTGATTGCTCTTAACAAAAGAAGTTTCTGGCCTGGAGACAAGTCTGGGAAACAAATTTCTATTTTATAAGTTTTATCATCTTTTCAAATGTGGAGCAATTATATTTTCAGTCAGTAAAGAAAAATAACATTTTTGAGCGCATATTCTTCATACACATTCTACTGGGAAGCTACTTATTGCTTTATAAAGTGAATAGTGATTAAAGATTTGTTAAAAGGGACAATAATCTCCAGTCCAAATAAATAGGGTATGTACATTAAAGAATTATGTTTTCCAACAATATTAAATGCATAAGTATGTAGAATTACAATCTGTGAAGGTGAACTCAGTGTATATAACTGAATAGGTAGTATTGGTAGCCTTATTTGCTGTGTAGAATGTTGGACTTTTAATAATGAAAAACACTGAAGGTCAGGTACTAAATAGGGATACTAGTTTTGTGTTGGAAGCATTAGTGTGATTATAGTAGTATAATGGGGTGTCACTGTTCCAAAGGAAATATGCTGTCAGCCACATATGTAATTTAAAACTTTCTAATAAGTAACAAGTAATGAAATTAATTTAACAAATCTGTATTTTGATTACACATGCAAAATATAATTTCATCATATAATCAGTGTAGATTTCTTAAGATACTTATATGCTGTTTGAAGCTAGTGGTACTATGTTGATGCAAGTAAGATAGAAAAATTAAGATACTGTTGAAAGAATTGTCATCAGTAATTTAAACAAAATTTAAAACAATTGCTATTTGAAAGTCATTTGTCATTTAAGAATTAAAAGTTAAAACAGTGCAATAACTATTAGAATGGCTAACATCGCAAAAGCTGACGCTAGGTATTTTCTGACAAAGATGTGAAGCAGTAGATCACATTCATTGTTGTTGGAATATGAAATGTTATAGCTACATTTGAAGATAGTTTGACAATTTTGTCCAAACCAAATACCGTCTTTTGGAATATTTAGCAGTTGTATTGATTCATATATATGTAGCTGATAAAATCATGTTCACACAAAAACCTGTTTGAGAATGTTTATAACAGTTTTACTTATAATTGCCAAACATTACTGATCAAGATATCCATCATTAGGTAAACAGATAGCAAAGTGTGGTATATCCATACAACGAAATATTGTTCAGCAATAAGAAAATATTTCAGCCACTAGAAAAATGTAAATAAATCTTAAACGCATATTGTTCAAGTAAAAGATGCCAACTTATAAAGGGTACATACTGTAGGATTCCTTTTTTTCATGAATATCTGTAAGAGTTAAAACTATGATGTCTGTTAAAAAGAAATCTATAAGGGGAAACATTTTTTTGAAATGAAACTCTTCACTCTGATACTATAATTGTAAATATACAGCACAATAAACTGATAAAACCTATAGAACCTCATAATACTAAGATCAAATTTTGTACATATGCACTATACTGGGTATATTTTTCTTATTCTGTCCACTTAGTGCCTAGAATCAAAAAGACTTCTCAGTGGCGCAAGGAGCAAAGGATAATGTTCTTTTGTTTATCTCTAATAAAATCATTCTCTGATAAAAGAAACTAAGAGTCTTTGTAATATTGGTTGATTCTGTGACTAGAGGTAGAGAATATTCAAGGTCAGTCTGGAGCATCTTATGGCCAAATTGTAAAAACAAAATAAAACAAAACAAACAAAAAACCTATTTAGAATATTAGGACTATGTCAGATGAACACAAGAGTCACCTGAAAGAGCTCCCAGTAACAGAACCAAAGGAATTTGAACAGAAAATAAAATGGCATCAAACTGTAATCTAAAGTGTGAAACAAATGTTGGTAAGTCCATATTTGAGTGGCTGAATAAGTAAACAGAATAGAAAAATATCTCATTTGGAAGAATTCTGGAATTCTTGGAAGAATTTGTGTAATTATACGTGTGGGCTATGTGTGATCACTTTGTTCCTAAAGATACATTTTGGAAAAGGTACTAAAAGTAACTTAACAGTGGAGAAACCTAACATATGTTCCTTGAATTTTGCTAAGATCAGTGTCAAGAGTGATGTGTCATTTTAATAGTATATATCTTTAAATGACACTGTACTCCTCCTGCTGTCTTCTTCCTCTGAATCTACAGTCATAGTCTAATGACAAAACAGCAAAAATTTGCAATGAGGGACCTTTGTGAAAATACCTGATAAATACTTCTCAGAACTGTTAAGGTTGTCAAAAATCAAGAGAATCTGAAAAACTGTCACACACAAGATAAGTTTAGGGGGGAATATTTGTTGACTAAATCTAGTGAGAGATCCTAGGCCTGGAAAAGGGCAATAGACAAGAACAAATATTATAATCAAGTGTGAATTTTTTTAATGCACCAAATAATTAGTAAGTACGTTACATATTAATAATAGGGTAACTAGGTGTGAAGTATATTGAAGTTCCCTTCATAGTTTTTTTTTTAATCTAGAACTGTATCTTCAGTTTTTTTTTAAATCTAGAACTGTCCTAAGGAGTAGCATATTTAAAATTTAAGCAGTTAATTCATTATGCATTGATCCACACACACAATTTGTGTATTTTATGTGAATTCCATGCTATTGTATAGTATTCCTCCAGTATCCTCTGTTTATACAGCCTAGTGCTGAAGCAGATGGCAAAAGAGTTGTGTTTGTTTTTTGGTTTTTGTTTGTTTGTTTTTGTTTTTTAAGACAGAATCTTGCTATGTAGTTCAGGCTGGCATCAAACTTACTGTGTAGCCCAATTTGGCCTCCTGCCTCAACCTCTCAAGTGCTGGGATTACAGGTGTGCGCTCCTATACCCAGCATGAGTAGTGTTTAAAAGGTCCAGTTCCAGTACCACAAAGCAAGACAAGGATTAATTTGGGAACAAAGAACAATGAATTGGTAATTAAAATAGTGTTATAATGAAAATGAATTTGATTACTCAAATCACAGTATGATGATTGAGAAGATGCTTAAGACATCAGGGTAACAATAACAGATAGGGAGTATAATACAATGAAGAAAAGGTATATGAAAGGAAGGAAATCATGTGGCCTCTAAAGTTTTGAGAAATGTCTACTACATTTTGCAACTTTGATGTCATTGGTAAGTTTGGTAAAACACAGGGATTATATATGAGTGAACAAAATTTGCATGATTGCATACAGTGACTAGAGCATTTTTTGAAATTCACTTTGTCTCTAAAGGTAAAATATTAATGAGTTACTGACTACGATTAATTTAAAAAACTGGGGCAGGGGATGGTGTGTTAAAGATGTAAACTTCATCAGGCAGAAACGTTAATCTGCTTCATTTATTGCCATATTCCCAGTATGTAGAATGATTCCAGATATGTTCATAGTGTATTTGTTGTCTGATCAAGAAATGCACGAGAACTTTAGTGGGGGCATAACATTTCCCAGAGATGTTGTATTGGATAAGGTTTCTGAAAAAGCAGGAGAGAATTGAGGAAGGTATGAAATAGAAAATGTCTGTAGTGGACATAGTTAAAATAGAGATAGTGACCACTGATTTTTTTTTTTGAGCGTAATACTGAATCAGTTTTTAATCTTTATTTTCATACCTTACATGTATGAATTTATGTTTGATTGTTTAAAGTATATTATTATCACTGCAAACAAGTTATAAAGTTGCCTCTCTTTTTTTTTTTTTTTTGGCTTTGGTATTTATTTTTTTATCTGTGACAGTGCTAAAGAGGACCAAATATAATGCAAAATCATTTAAAATAAGCTGCATTTAATGTATTTTTTCTTTATCTTTTTAATATTCAGTCTACAAATAAGAAACCTCGAAAATCTCCAGGGGAGAAGACCAGAATTGAAGCTGGAGTTAGAGGAACAGGACGTGGAAGAGCTAATGGGCACCCTCAACAGAATGGTGAAGGGGAGCCTGTCACATTATTTGAGGTGGTGAAACTGGGGAAAAGTGCAATGCAGGTAAATTTTAATAATTTTTATTCTGTGTATAATATAAGGTGGTTAGTATATGTAGGATCTATCAGTGTTTTGTTTTAAGTTTGTATAATTAAAATTTTTTTTTACTAGATATTGAATCAATAATCTTGCCAATGTTAATAAGCATATTCTCTCTTTACTGAGCTACTGTCCCCTTAAATTCCTATACTCTTAATTATTATGTAACCAAAGATGTTATTCTCAAAAGGTTTTTGTTTTGGTTTGGTTTCTAAAGTGCATGAAGAAAAGCATTTTATTTAATAGTAAGATATACTTTAGTGAAATTGTGCTAAGTAAGCTGATCAGTATTTAATAGGAGATGCCCAAGAGAATTCTTATTGCCTTGATAACAGTTTTTAGAATGTAGTTTAATATAAAAAATATATATTACAGAATATTTGCCTAACAGATGAGCAGTCTTTTATAACTTTGTTACTCTCTTTTATCTATTCTTTTCCAAGAAATTGAATTCATTTACTTTTGACTGGCAGTGTGGCAATTTGTACCAGTGCTAACAGTTTTTAATTCATTATGATTTTAATTTGCATTTTTGATAATCAATGATTGATAATTCATTAAATTATTCTGTTTAGTATTCGTTTGCTCATTTTAAAATTTTGTTCTTAAGTTTAGGTAATTTAACAAAATTACTTTTAAAAAGACCGGCAACTTGCCCTTAGTTTGTTTTATTTTAAATCTGCATTTCTTATTGAAGCTTTTACTGGAATTCATTGTTTATTGCTTTTATCCTGTGTTGTCTGGTTGGTGTGATCTTGCAATTTGTATGTTAGAATAATGTGACATGATGACATTATTTCAAATGGTAATACATATAATGAATCTCTAGTTATCCAAGCAACAAATGACAATGTGTGAATTACTAATATAATTTTTAAAAAATTAAATTACCTTTAGTTATTAGTTTTAACAATTTGCTTATTATACTTCAGTAGAAAAATTGTTTACCTACAGAAATACTGATTCTTGAGATCTGATTTTTAATTTGAGGTAGAAACCCACATAAGCAGAAAAATGAGGGAAGTGACTTTATGTAAAATATTAATAGTTTCTTTATAGTATTTTACTTTATATGTAAAAGTTTATTTTACTCGGTTTTGGTATATATAATAATTTTAATGCATAGTGTATTAAAATTGAAGACAAACTTTGATATAATATGAACAAGATCATTTATCACCTATATTTGAAACAAAATATTGACCAATATAAGTTTTTCCCCTTTTATTCATTGTGTTCTGTTCTGCATCCAAATGCTGTTCCTTAAATAAACCATATCACACTATTATTCTTATACATAAAATTTCTGTATCAACAGTTTCCGAAAAATAAGGATTAGTAGTTAATACTCCCGAGCCTTCCATAATTTGTTTAGAGCTACTGTTTCAAGTTTACCTCACTCCTGAAGTCTGTCTTGAGTCCTTCTTCTATTTTATACTTTCTGACAACTTATTAGTCATGTTATATTTTTCATAGTTGGTGTATGAAGATTAATCTACAAATTTCTATAATGTTTTTACTCAACAATCTATTGGAGGTGTTTTTCCTATGTATTTACATCCTAGTTTTTAATACTTCTATATGTCATAGTTGAGCATGATTTAACAAATGTTTATTTGGCTAGTTTGTTGTTTTCTTAAAAACTAATTTTTTAATGTTTTCATTTATATGTTTGAAGTTAAATATAGTAGATTTTCATAGTATAAATTTCTTAGTGTAGTTATCTACACTAAGCAAAGGGAATGAATGCTTAAAAATTAAAAAGGGGTTTCCATTGATTGTAACACAATAATTTCACTTCTGTTATATTCTCGCTTGGTTAATAAAATAATGATAAACTATTGAAAAGAGATTATAAACAGACATTGATGAGGTTTGAAGTGAACTTTTTTGGGGGGGGGTTGGTTTGTATAAAAGGAAACTATCAGAAAAGAAAAGAAAAGAATAGCTCAAAATGATAACAGTACTTGGCTTTAGGATAGAGAAGCAGATATTTATAGCCAAGAATTTGTCACTTGTCTATTCAGAGGACTTATAATGCTTTATAAAGAATATAGTAATATTCTTAGCTTTGTTTCATCAGCCAGAGTCTAATTTTTGTCCTATTTGTAAAGAAGACTGAAGAATCCAGTGATAACTATTGCAAAGCTTTATGGTTTTAATGATTGTATAGTTCAGAGTACCCTTAAGTCGCACAATTTATTCTTTCTGCCCATACATTTATTAAGAGATTCTTTAAATGTTCAAAGTAGTTTTAGTTTATAAGATTATTTATATCAAACCCTAGTCACAGGAAATTAAGGGATGAATGTGAAGAGAAGACAAATGTCCCTATCACGATCATCCAAATTGAAATGTTTGATAACTTGATTGGTCTCAGTGTCTGTGAAAATTCCTAGTATTTCCCTAGGAAAGGAAGGTATAAGCCCACATTGTATAATCTGGATCTTTGATGGCGTGAACAAAGGTAATGGCAAAAACATTAGAGGGGAAGAATGAATAATTAAATAAGTTTAAAGTGCAAGAAAAATGACAAAATTTCTAATATAAAATATAGAATAAATTAAATAAGAATTGATATGTATAAAGCACCAATCTTGAAAGCTAAAAATAAATTGTTGAAACATAAAACCCAGTAAATTAGTTTTACTAAGCAAAAAAGAAATATTAAAAGCCATCAAAAGGAGTTTCAAGAAATGGTTTTCGTTAGGAATTCGCAGATCAGAGAGACAAAAGAGGAAGAAAAGTATCAAAGAGCTTTTTAGAGACTTTAGTAGTGATGGATCATTCCAAAATGTGCCAGGGGATGAGATCAGAGTGAATAAAGAAGATAATTTTTAAAGAGATAATTTTGGAAAAATGTCTAGAGGAATTTTCCTAGATTCAAAGTTTTTATCAAGAGTGAGCACAAAGAGTAAAAATAATTACATATTATAAAGACTATAGTTTAACCACAGAATAATAAGATGACATTGAAGGAAATTCTTGAAAGATTTTATACGAGAATTTCTGATGCTGATCTCCAACTACAGTGCAGTTAATTTCAAAATACACAGTATAATAAATTCCAATTGCATTCTACTTGGATGTATAAAATGATGCTTTTAAATATAGAGTTGAAGTGTAAATGTTAGTAGAGGTAGTGTTAGTGAAAATGTTGGAGTCAGCTGAAGCACTTTTTGAATAAATAATTCATTTTAAGTCTGATAATGTTGAACCATAGCAGTAGAAACTAGCAACAGAAAAACAGCAAACCTAGGCATTAGGAAGAAAGGAAAAGGAAATTGAATAGAAAAGGTTAAAGAAGGTCCACTGAATCTGAGTATTTGGGGGTCAACATAATTTAAAGACTTTGATATTTTACTGTAGGAATACAGGGGTAGTTTAATATTAGAAACCCAACTGAGCAATACTGTTACAGGAGAAAAACCTGTATTTGTGACTGAGTTAATGCAGAGTATTTAAAAAATTCATTTGTTGTTCAGATTAGACAAAAACTCTTTTGATGAATTTGGAACAAGAGAGAATTTAGTTAGGTTAATGAGCATTACCTCTCCAAAACCTACAGTCTACAGACTACTTCATGTCATCCTCTCCTTCCCCTGGCTATGCTGACAATTCGATCTAGAGCCCTGAGCATGTTACACACGCACTCTGCTAGGGCTATGTCCCTGTCTGCTCTAAAATTTTAAACTCAATTTCACTAAGTTACCCAGGCTGGTCCTGAATTTAGAATTCTCCTGCTTCGGCCTCCCAAGTAGCTGGGATTACAAGGATGCGCTGTGCCCTGTTTTGTATGGTGTCATTTTTGACTGTGAACTGTAGATGTATTCCCAAGAACGAGCTTTGTCACTGTTCTTCATTACTCACTATATTGGAATCTCTGACTAGTGAACTGAAACAAAAAGAAACAAAGAGAAGAAAGTAATTGAATATTCAAGGAAGCACTGTCACAATTACAAAGAAAGCTTTATTTGTATTTGCATAGAATACAATTGTTTGTGTTGTAATTTTAAGAAAAACTATAGACTGTTATGACTGAGAATGCTTATCAAAGTTCTTGGATAGAAAATTAATATTAAAAAGAAAACCACTAGTTTTTTACTAAACAGCAATTTCCTGTTAGAACAAGTAATCAGAACCAACCCATTTAAGATAAAAATACACTAAATAGGATACTAAAGAAAAGACTTAGTAAGATTTTGGGTTAAACAATAAAACACAGTTTTATAGCAGTCATACTGAGTAATGTAAGATCTGACAATGCGAAGAGTAAAGAATGAAACAGAAACTAGTAGAAGTACAAATGTGTGTGTATAACTCCTTTGTAGAAAAATTTGGCATTATCAAGTTGAGTGATCTGTTCCAGTTTTCATTTATTCAGTATATTTAACAAGTGTCTGCAGTGTGGGAGTATCTTTTTTCGCTCCCTTTCTTCTTCTTTCCCTCCTTCTCTCTGCCCTCCATCCTTCCTCCCCTTTTTTTCCTTTTCCCTGTGTTCTTCCTGTTTTTCTTTCTTCCTCTTTCCCTTCTTTCATTCTGTTCTTGAATGCAACAGTAGAGAAAAGCAATTTAATTTGCAGATTTAACTCACTCTGGGAATCAGTCCCTGGACTTGGAACATAGTAGGCAAGCTCACCACTTCGTGAGCTTGAAGAACCACATCGTCAGCCTAATAAAGTTTTTACATACTTATGAAAGAGGCCTGCCTTCATGAAACATAGTCTAGTAGAAAGCAGATGTGATCGAGTACTTTAACAAGAGAGATAAACAGAGTGATTTGAAAACTGTGAAAGTTCACTTAGGCATGCCCAGAAGACAGGATTGTGTAAGACTTGCCAGAAAAATTTAAGAGTAGAACTAAGACATCAAAATATAACACGAAGGCAGGGGATTTAGCTCAGCGGCACAAGTGCCTGCCTGGCAAGTGCTAGGTTGTGAGTTCGATCCCCAGTACCACAACAACAACAACAACAACAACAAAATATAAACACAAAATTCAGAGATGTTAGTGTATACACTAACTATATACAATGTAAGGTGTCCTAGTGAAATGGAAGAGACTAGATTCTGAACATTGAGTACTGTGACATCTTATGAAATTAATGATATTTTAGAAAGGAAATAAAAAAGAAATGATTTGGTCATACTTTCATTTTTTTGAAATACGTTTCTAGGAGCAGTTTAGATAATATTTGCAAGTGGAATGAGGGTAGAATCAAAATGAATTAGACTTTTTTATTGATCTAATTGTGATGTAGTAAAAGTTCAGTTTTACAGAGTACCAATGAGGATAGAAAGTGACAGATTTTATAAGTACTTAGGCTATGAAATGATTCTGAAAAACAAGAAAGGAAAGACCCAAAGGCATATTACCTAGTTGTTTGGCTTGGTGGTGTCTGCTATAAAAAGTTTATATGGATGTAGGTGTTTGGAGATTGGATTTGAGTTTGGTTTTACTTAAATTGAAGACACTAAATACATGTTGAAGTTTGAAACATTTAAGCTATTTATTTAGCCTAATTGGGTTTTTTCTTGTCATTTGGGTTAATAAGCACTTGAATGAGTTTCTGTAATTCATGGGTATTTATATTTTTTTATTCTTAATGTCATCTAAACAAGTTGAATCTTAGATCAGTCATTCAGCAAAAATTGAGAGGTGATTGTTTCAGACATTGATTTAGGTGTAGCTGGTACATTATTAGTTGAACAGGCCTGATCCTTCATGGTTTTTCCAGTCTCACAAAGAAAGAAATTATCTATATTAATCAAATGACCTATTAATACATGATTATAGACAGCTGTTTAATGTTACAGTGACTCCCTGACCTTAGTGTACTAATAATATCAATTTGTGTGAATAAGGAAGGAATTGTCAGCTGATGAAGTCTACCTACTGAGTAGGACAATTTGTTCTTTTTGCCTTTGACAACCAACTTTAAATGTAAAACCGATTATGTCCACTTAAGTACAATTGTGATTAGACTATCTTTGAGAACATACATAGATGTCTTTGAGAACGTATAATCTGTGATCAGTCAGTCCTTCTCTCTCCCATGTGGAGGAAACCTCTTTCTAGTATTTTAGACCTTTCAAATGACTTTGATTTCTTCTGCCGTCCACTTATAAATGCATTAGATGTCAAATCTCTACATATGAAATGCAGTGGAGTTCTCTTTCATTGGGCATAAATTTTATCCTATGACTACATTAAACAAAATAAAAAGTAGCTGAGGGCTTATTTAAATCTCATCCATTAAGTGTTTTACATGATAGTTATATAGTAACTCTTATAGGAAATGGAGCTGTTTGTATTTCTGGGGCATTGTTAGAGATGACAAAGTAGTTGTAATAATTTTTAAATGTTCATTGACAGGCTTATGGTTTAAGAACATGACCGATGTAATTATAAGAAAAATGCTACTGAAGCATTAGAGGAGTGAATAAATATACTATTGAATGAAGTGAAATTTTAACAAAGATGAGTGAAAGATATTGAAAGATGGAAATACTGCTATGAGAATGAGTAAAACCTTGAAGAACCTTGTAGAAGTAAGAAAATATAAATAGTTGAATAGAAATAATATGACAGTATAATAAAATATGTCATATAGTATAAAATATTAGGTACAAGACTTAAAATCAGATAAAATAATCAAACATCTAGATTAAATTTATCTGTATAAATATGGAAAACTAAAAATAGTTGTTTAAACAAGATACAAACTTATTTTTGTTACAGATATGTGGTCTTTTCTATGGGGATAGGTAGATTGTCAAATAATTGAAGTTAATGTTTTATCATCATTCACATACACATCATAACTATCAGCTGTAAATTTTGATGTCTTTTAAAAATGAATTTTATGGCCAGGAATTTAGCTCAGTGGTGTAAGCACCTGTCTGGCAAGCACAAGGTCATGAATTCGATCCCTGTACCAAAAAAAGGAAAAATAGTTATTAAGGCAACACAATGTAAGGCAGCGGAATCTGATTTCTTATTCTAAGCCCTGTGAATTCAGTATACCCCTACCCTGTCTAATGTTTATTTACTCTGACTTGTGAAGAATCTGGCTTTATTGTTCCTAGTAGTATGGGCTAGCCATATCACAATCTCCATGTATCATGAACAAGTTAATGCACAAGGGACTGGATCAGGTTGGGAAGTGCTACTGATTCTTGGCACTGGGCTATTGAGGTGAACTGTTCCATTTTAGATCCCTTATTTTTTTTGCTTCAAAGATATGCATGCATGACCAGAACATAGTGAACCTAGGGAGTATACCATTGTGAATATTGATTGCTATATAGCCCAGTGTGGCAGAAAAAGTATTTGAAAACCTGCCAGTGCAATACTGCATGGATGTTGATATCTTTTACTCACATAGGGAAACTGAACAGCCAGTGGCTCTTTTGCGAGTACTGTTGGCTTCATTCCAGATACAGACAGCTCACCACCTGTACCAAACTATAGCAAAACAGAAGACTCTGAGTGTGATGGACATTACTAGCTGTGGCTATATTGAGGGGAAAGCTAGTGTAGAATCATTTCATTCAGGCCTGTAGCTGTCTCATTGCAGTTGTTTAGAGACCTCCTGCTGCTGATGTCTATGTGGATAAGAAATTCACCCCACTCCCTATCTCAGATCACCATAAAATACATGACAGTCAATCTCAGTGTTGTTATTGTGATGATCTTGGTGCTATTGTTGCTGGCATTGCTGTTACCGTTAAGAGGATGTTGGGGAGGTAGAGAAGTAGAGATCAACGATTGGAGATATTGAATATGTAGCCAGTATTTAGATCTACAGTATGGAGAATGTGAAGTTAGGGCCTAGGATCAGTTTAGGGTGAAACTTGATTCTTGGGCTCAAGATTTCCTGTACTGTCACTCCAAATTACTTTTTCCTTACACTTCTATCGTCGAGTTCAGTACTGTAGTTTGGACCCTGTGCAACTTTTTTTCTACTTTTTTTTTTTTAAAGACAGGGCCTCGCTGTACAGTTCAGGCAGGCCTTGAGCTCACTTGGTAGCTCAGACTGGTCTCAAGCTGGCAAGGATTCTCCTGCCTTCAGCCTCCTGAGTACTGGGATTATAGGAGTGAGCCACCATGCCTGGCTGTTGTTTCTACTTTAATTTGCAAACTGTTCTTGAAGAACTGTTTCAAAAGTCTCCCCTGTATCCCTCCATAACAAGAAATCTGACTTGGAAATTAAAGACACGCATAAGAAATCTCCATTGTATGGTGTCTTTGATTGTGTGTAGGTTAAATATGTGTTAAGGTGACATCATATGGTCATTTTAGTGTGATAGAATACTTGAAGGCTTAAATGAATTTAAGTGAACAGTGCTTTTCTTCCTTGGGATCTTCTGGGTATCATGCTAAATTTTGCTTAAAGAAACATTATGCGATAGGGCCAGGAATACAGCTCAGTGGCACAGCGCCTGCTTGGCAAGTATGAGGTCATGAGTTCAATTGCCAGTATCAGAAAAAAAAAGAAACATTATTGGGGGGGGGTATATAACACACTTTTTAAAAAAGAGTTGTTTCTATTGATGAATTATTAATTTTGAGTTTTACTATATTGTATACTTAATAGGGAAACTATCAATAAACAAATATTAAATTTTTAATATGTAATGAATTTGTAGAATCAACATTTTCAACATCAGTTGTTTACCTGCTTATAAGATGCGGCGGGGGGTGGGGTGGGGGCTAGGGATCGAACTTAGGATTTCGTGCTTGCCAGGCAGGTACTATGCTAGCCTGGCAAGCATATAGTACTAGCTATACTCCTGGCCTACAAGATCTAAAAAATAATAGCAGATATAAATTCCTATGTGAACTACAGTGAAAACACAAATCTTGACCACAGAAATAATCTTTGCTTCAACTATCACACATGAGGCAGTCTTGACATATTACAACTGCATGTTTCATTCATAAGTCCTGCTTATATTGACAGTATTTGTGGTTAGCTTTCTTTTCCTGTTTGGCAAGCCATAGTTGCCACATCTTTTGTTAGGAGCTTCCTATCATATTATACAATGTAGACTTAGCAGGAAAATGAAATAGCAACAAAAAATGAAATAACGAGTATTTAGAATAAACATCTACATCAACTGTTTGCTTACTAAATCTAAAGAATAACAAATTCTTATGTGAACTGCAATGAGAATACAAATAAAACTCTATGGCAGAAATAATCTTTGCTTCATCTGTCACACTTATGGCAGTCTTTACACTTGAAAATAATGTGTTCCATAACAAGTATTGTTTACAGTGCAAGTGCATGTGTTTTGTTTTCCTGTCTTCTTTGGGAGAACATACTTGACATCTTAGTGGTCTTTCTGTTTTCCTGGGAGGTTCTTGTGATGTTTTACCTATCTGTTCACTGGTCTTTTCCATTATTATTATTATTAATTATTTTTCCTTTTAAGAGGAAGAAAATTTGTTGGAGAAAAGGAATGGGGAATAGTTCCTGAGAGACAGGAGAGGTCCCAAATGGGTTGCCAATGAGCCCACTTCTCAAAGGAAGTTTTAATGAGCAAAATCATGAGGCAGTTAAACGTGGGTCAAAGTTATGATCATTCAACAAGATTGCAAGTATAATTGCTTAGGTAATATTGATCTAATGGTAGCAAGGGTACATGGGTGACATCGTTAACATTGGTTGATAACCTATAGTCTGAGTTTGTCTAGTCTTAGTCTTAGTGGTTTTAGTCATAGCTGTCTAAAACCCCCAAAAATCATTACATAGCATTTTATAAGTATATAATGAAAGTTTCAAGATTCACAACTTATTATCACATATAAATATCTCTTATAAACGTAAATGATAACTAGGCCTAGGAAGGGAGACAGAAGGTCTTAGGTAAATATATTTTGTTCTCTTTTAAGTGTGGTGCTTTGGAAATATCTCCTTCTGGTTTTACCCAGAAGTCAGTTTTCTCTGTGGGGTCTCAGATTCAGTCTCCTGAGGAAGTTTATTGCCCAGAACACTAAACTGGGACATAGTTTTTATGTGTGTTCTCCTGAATGTACAAAATTCCAGTGTCTCATCTGACCCATAGACAGGGTATGTGATGCTCATTTTCTACAAGCTTAACTTTAAAAAGTTTTTAGTTGTTGGGTAGGAGAAAGGCAGTTTAGAGTTCTCTCTTTAACCTTACATGCTTCAAAAAAAGGGAAAGTATAAAGTCTTTTTTCCTCATGTTCATGGTAAATTATTGAAACACTCTGCCTGTGAGTCATCACTGTCAGCCTGAAAAGGCAAGAGAGGGGAATCTTAAAAGCTAAGATTGCCTCCTAACCAATGGAAGATCAGACCAGGAAGAAAATGTAGGCAGAACCATCTCAACATTTCCTCTAGAGTGTGGAGGAAGATCATGGTCAATCTGGCCAGTCTGTCCCAATGAAACCTGTCCCCCCAAGTCTTAAGAATGGCTGCCAGCCCATTGCCTTTTGTAATTGGCGATTAAGGTCCTTTGATTTACTAGTAGGCATGTACATTTCCGAAATGTAAACTAGGTTTCATAAAAAGACTCATTTTATAGCATTTCATATTAAATTCCATTAGGGGATGCTCTAATATTATGTTTCCCTAGTGCTGTTGTCTAAGATAACAACCGCAGCAGTCAAACAGGTCAAACAAAGAACACTAGTAAGCTCAGCAACTAAGTTCAAAATACAGTATATGCAAAACAGGAATAAAATGCCACGTCAAAAAAAATCATAATCTTCCCATGTCCTCAATTTAAATTTAGCATAATTTTAACAAAAGACAACACATAAAAAAGACAAGGTATAAAATTCACAGTGGACAATTTTGATTACCTAAGCAAGTCACAATCCAGAATCCAATTGAAATGTTTTACAGATGCCATGAAACAAAAGCAAAGTCTTATCTCTTTCCAGGTATCTCAGTGGAACCTCTGAGATGATATAGGGGAAATGCTAGATGTCAAATATGCTGGGTTTGCATGTCCCAAAGTCGAAGAATGAATTCTAAGGAACAGTAGAGGTGAAGAGTAGGAAAATTTATTAGAGAAAAGCAATGAGGAATTAAATAGCATGTGAGAGACAGCAGGAGCTCCAAAGGGATTACCCTGCTCCAGAATTCTTTTCTGATGTTCTTTGGTCAGATACATAATTGTTTTTCCTCTGTAATTGATTATTTTCAATTTCAGTCCCCATCTAAGAAAACTTCTCTGTGATATTTTGTGCTTTTCTTTGTAAACTATAAAAAGTATTTATGCTTGACATGTTTAGGATTCAGTAAACCAAAGCCAATGCTATGTGTTTTGAGTGACACTGTAGTTGCTTTATAACTTATCAACAGCATCTACTCTGCCTTTTATTTTGTTGCGAAATGTGGCCATTTCTGGCTTCATTTGTGTTGAGGATTTGCTGTCAGTCTGTATTGAGGGGGGTTGATATTTTGAAACAGGGTCTTGTTTTGTAGTTCAGGCTAACTTTGAATTCCCTATGTAGCTTTGACTGACCTTGAACCCACAAAATCCTCCTGCCTCAGGCTCCCACCCCCATTACAGGCATGTGTCATCATGCCCAATTTCACTGTCAATCTTGTCATCATGGTGTAATGCTGACAGTACCAATATTACTTTTTTTTTTCCTTTGCCATGGTGTGTCCCAGGCTAGCTTGGAATGCACTATCTAGCATAGGATGACCTTGAACTCACAGGATCCTCCGGCTTCAGCCTCCAGAGTACTAGGATTATAGGTGTGTACCACCACATTCAGCTTCACTATCAACTTTATCATATTTCTTTAAAACAGTGAAAAATATGAAAGCTTCTGATTAGTAGTAGGTTAAGAGTATTCACTACCTGTAAGTTACTTAAAGTTCGAGTCCTGAAGAAAGTTAGAAACTCAAATTAGGAGAATTTTCAGATTTTGTTCAATTATATCTAAAGGTGCCTTTTTAAAAAAATGAGTTTAACATTTAATAAACGTGTGTGTGTGTGTGTGTGTGTGTGTACTTGGTGATGTCAGGCCTGTGGCTTTAAATTAATTTGCAGTTTTAGATACTGTTAATTCTGGTCATTTCCCCTAAATCCTTGTCTGAAAGCATAATCTCGCGTACATCACATTTTTAGCAGATGATCTAAGGCAGGTTAAATAAATAATCGTTGTGTTTTTGATTGATAATCTGGTGTGTGTGTACAAAGGATTGTTTATGGATAAAATGGTTTTTTTTTTTTGATTGAGTAACTTTTAGGAAATATGGCCTCTATGTAAACTGTCTTTATTGAGTAAATTTTAGGAAACATGACCTTTATGTATATATTTATATGCTTTCATATTGCTTATATAATTTCATTTAAAAGAGGGGAACCTAACTTATTTTAATGTTTCTGACAAAAATACCATATTCATACCATCACTAAGAATTGAAATTTAGAGATTACCTATATAAAACTATATTCAGGTATAAATGAGATTTCTTCCTCAGTAAATTTGGATTGAGTATACTTGTATAGGCTCTCATTTTGTAATCATAGATAAACTAGAATTCTTCCAGAAAACAAATTCACAGTTTGTTTCCAATCTGCTATGGCAAATCAAGTATATGCTGCTAGAATTCCTTGCTATTTGCTAGGATTTTGTCCTAAGCCTTTAAGATACAAAGACAAGGGAAATTAATTTTTTGTTGGTGAGGACCTTTGATTTAGCACTTAATCAACACTAGAATTCTTGGAGGACATGTGCATGTATAGAGACATTGTTAAATATTTTGGAGTTGGTTTTAAAGAGTAAGAGAGAATGCTGATCTAGGATATGTAAAAGAATTGTTAATGCCATTGAAAACTAGATTTGTACTTCTGAGAGTTCACATAATTGTTTGTCATTCCTCCTGTGGCTATGTAACACAGATTTTAGAAATGTGAACTACTGTTCAATAAAAAGAACAAGAGTATTCATTGTAACTGATGACAGGAACTCTTTTAATAGTTGTAGTTGTTCAGTGTTCTGAAGTCTGCTCCTTCATATGTAGCTTTAAACAGTATATATAAGAGTCATACTATTTACACCATTATTGGGCTAGGATGTGAATTTGTCCTAACTATATGCAGAAAGAATCACTTGAAAAAACCTAATTAACAGTGTTAAAGGTCCTCATATTCCATATTAAAACTTTATGTATCATTTGGAGAGGCTTGCATTGGTATGTTTGTTCGTGACTTCTTTTTGTGATGCCTGTCATCTTGTGACATTGAATTAGATTGTATTTAGGTTCTCTTTCCTGTTTATTTTAAACAGAATTGAGCAGTAATAATTTATACTTTTTCTAAAAGTATGTATTTTAACCAAGTACAGTATGATTTGCAGGGCTATAAATAGACACTGTTTTCCTTGGTGACATGATAGAAAACCATTCACCTATAATATTGGCAGCCTAACTTAAGTATACTTGCTGATGTCAAGCTTATTAGTCTAAATTAACCCAGTTACTTTAGTAGATATCATTAATTTCCTTTGTGATACTCCTTGATTTATCTTTTGTGAAATAATAGTATTTGGTAACTTAGATATTTTGGTCTCAGAAGGCACTTTGAGAGCAAATATTCTATGCTTTGAAAGAGTCTTTACCACTTTATGATACAGTTCATGCATTACTAGCAGGGTAGGAGGTACATTGTCACTGTAGTTAGTCATTATTTATGTTGTCATATCCATCCACATCTTTCATTTGTGTGTTGGAGTATCACTTCCTGGGTCATACGAAGAGAGCTATTTCATCCTGTTTGCCCATACTGTATATAATAGGAAATTATTCTTCAGTTATTATTCTTTAGTCTCAGATGATTTTTTAAAAGATGTTTGTTTTAAAGTTATTTTAAAATTTATTTGATTTATAATATATTTCTGATATTTAGACCTAAGAAATTTCCAGAAGGAAATTGATACTGATTTCCATATTAATTTCCATAGTGGCTATACTAATTTACATTCCTACTAGTAGTGTAGAAATCCTAATGGAGTCCTATTCAAGAAATCTTTATGTCTGTGGCTTTAGTTATTTTCATCATGTTCCCTTTTAGCAGTTTTACAGTTTAAGAATGTTATGTCTAGGTGTTTGATCAATTAGCAAGTCATATCTTTGTTTTCTTTTAATGAACATAATTTTATTTTTATTTAAATAATATATATACATGATTTTAAGAAATGAAATGGTATGAGATTAACAAGGCAATTACCTGTTCCATTTCCTTCAGCCTCAGTCCTACACCTTACTGCTATGTTTTAATTTCCTTTAGCTTTTTATTCCCTTTTTTTCACATCAATACTTAAACTGTTTTGTTTTCTTTCATTTCGTTTCATTTCAGTTTGTTTTTTTCAGATAGGGTCTCACTATGTAGTCCAAACTGACCTTGAACTCACTTAAGTAGCCCAGGCTGACGTCAAACTCATGGTGATTCTCCTGCCTCAGTCTCCCAAGTGCTGGGATTACATGCGTGGGCCTCCATACCTGGCCCATTACTACTGTTTTGGGTTTGGGGGTTACTGGAGATTGAACACAAAGCCTCATGGTGCCAAACACATGATCTAATTAGTGGCAGTTTTGGACAACATTGTGCTAATTGGTTATGATGAGTAGGAAGTACATCTAATACTTTTGTAAAACATGAAAAGAAAATGTAGAACCACCTCCCCTGCGCTGCCCCCAATTTAGGGGCCTGTGGTCCCCTCAGTAAAATAACAAGGCATTCAGTATAGAATACATCAGCATTATTTGTGAAATATAATGATAGTATATCTTTGGGCTTTTGTAGAAGACAGTCCCAACTATAGTCCCTCACAAACCTCACTTCCCTATATTCAGGATCTTGGCTTGTCCTCTTAGGCTTATTAAAATCTGTGACTTGCTTTTTCATGAGTAGATTATAACAAAAATGATAGGAGGGCAGTTCCCTGATTATATAACATTATTGAAGACTCTTTCTTGCTAGCACACTTTTTCCAGGGATTTGCCTTGCTGGGTTGACAGAGTAACCAACCAGGTTGGAGGCATCTATGTGAGAAGTAAATCTGGGTAGCTCCTTGTCATAGAGGGACTACTTTCCAGTCATTGGCCAGTAGAAGGAAGTATGGCCTTAATTCTGTAACTTTGTAGTGAAATAAATTCTGCCTTCAACCTAAGTGAGCTAAAAAATTGATTCTTCCTCCTTTGAGTATCTAAGAGAAAATGTGTGGCAGAGTGAATACCTGGATTGCAGCTTTATGAGACTAAGCAGAAAATTTAGCTAAGGTATGTATACAGAGACTACTGAACCCACAGAAATTCTAAGATAATAGATAACTAAATAGGAACTGTATTATGACAGCAGAAAAGTTATCTGAAATAATACTATGAAGATATGTTTTTACCTATTTCAGGTTAAAATTTGTTTTTCTTTTTTCTTTGAGTGGTTCTTGTTAATAGGAGAAAAAAGATACTAGCAAAGTCACATCAAGTGCTAGGGTTGGAATTAGAATGAAAATCACCACCTGCTTAACATTATGGATTCCAAAGTCATTCTTCAAGATTGTGCTGACTTTTGAGCAGGGCAGATTGGTGAATTAACTGGAAATGTAATACTTCTCACAACCGCTGCTTTTTTGAGTTCTGTGATAAAACTATGCATTTTGCCCAGAGATATAGTATTACTTTGTGATTATTTTCTTGGTAGGGAAATGAGGTTCCATTAAGTTACCAATTACAATTTAGTTATTTTTATCATAATGACTGTTAGTCCCAATGAGTCAGAAAGCTGATATGGAGACTTTGCCAGTTGCCAAGTTGTGTGTTTTCTAGGTATACATTCTGGAACAGGGGAAATAATCACAAGGAGAATCCGTGGACTGTTTGAACAGCTAGTTCATTGGCTGCCATCTACTATGTGACCACTCAAGAGCTCCTAATTTAACTTGTAGATCACTATGGCACTTTGAATTCCCCTAACATCAAGTAAGAGATGGTGGCTACTAACACATGAATGACCTAGGTATTTCCTTTTAACAATGTATAGTACTTCTGATGATTGTGAATCACTTTAGGGAATCGTTGAAAAATAACGTACTTGGTATACTTGTGTATGATCCTTCGGTGAGGGACCCCTTTGTTCCTTCAGCAAAGGTCTGTGAATTGAGTTACATACGCAAACTGTGAGAGGCTGTAAATCTTTGCTGTGTCTCCTTAGATAATGTTTCTAGTTACCAGACCTAGAATTTTTTTTGTTGTGTAAATAAAATAGTACTTTTGTACACTGCTCACCTACTTTGTTCCTAGAGGCACTGGTAATTACCTACTGCCCAAGATCTGCATAGGCTAAGATATTCTGATTACCAGTGTGTCCCTGTTGCCCTTTACAGATAATATGTCCACTTTCTCTTTGATGACTAAAGTGCTGCCACTTGGGCTGTTTTACCATTGGGTTCTATTGATTCCATATCAATGCTAGGGAAGATCTGATATCTGTTTAAATCCAACTTTCAGTGCATCAGCCAGACAAAAGTAGCCATTTCCAGATATATGAAGTAAAACCTTAAATCTGGAATTTCTGTATCAATGAATTTCCGTGATCAAGTGTTACATTTCTCCCTCTTTCATCAAATACTGTATGTATGTCTTATTTGAGAAGCACTCTCCCTGCATAGTCCAGGCTAACTTGGAGTGTTTTGTTTTTTGTTTTTTGGGGTTTTTTTTGTACTGGGGATCAAACTCATGACCTCACACTTGCCAAGCAGGTGCTTATGCCACTGAGCTAAATCACCAGCCAGAAGCTAGCTTTGAACTCATTGTGTAGCCTAGGCTCCCCTCTAACTGGCAGCAATCCTTTCCCCAGCCTCCCGAGTGCTGGGATTACAGGTATGTGCCACCATGCATAGCATATTCCTCAGGGAACTGTTGGGCATATAGGATATCTCTTCCTAGATTATAGTGTATACTTGTCTCCCTTGGTAAATGTTGAGATTTGACCCTCGTACTGGCAGTGGATTGTTGAGTCTACCCATGCAAAAATATCAGAGAAGAAAATCAGAGAAGGCTACTCTTTTCAGACAGTGGCAGACAACACTGGTGTTTGAGGTTTTTACTTGGGACTGAGAAAGGTTATTCATATTAAGATCAGAATTCTTTTCTAGTTAGGGTCCTCGAGAAGCTAAATTGTTTTTGGCAGTTCACAATATTATCTTGATGAACAACTTCTCAAAATGAAGTTGTTATTGCAACTACACAATTGAATTTTATCTTGATTTTCAGTAGTTACTAGTGCTACACCTGTAAGTAAAGATTGTCCTAGGACAGTGCTTCCTGGATTGTGATTTAAGCTGAGAGTTAGTGTTTTTGGCCACATCATTTTCTCTACATAAGTGTTTGAGTGTACTTAATAGATTCTGTCTTACACTACTGCCCTTATTGTCCTCTTTATGGCCATAATCCTCAAATATAAAAACCACTGGAACTCCCAATGCATATGCTTCAGATGGCACATCATTATCACATTCAATCACTGATAATAACATGGTTAGCTTCTTTTTCAGTTGATAAGATTCATTAAAATATTGGCAAGTGTGAGGTCCTGAGTTTGATTCCCAGTACCAAAAAGAAAGACTCATTAAAATAAATGAAATTATGATGAGGAATAACTATAGATAACAATAACTATACATAAAAATTAAAGTTAACTTTAAAGGCTATCCAAGATTTGAAGGAAATTTCTCAAGGAAAGAGAGTGATATGTATTATGTCAGCTTTCTTAAGATTTGATAAATTTATTGTGGTAACATAATTCATGTTGTGGCTGAATGCATTTACCAAAGACAGAAGACCTACCCTGGATGTGAGCAGCATCAATCAGTGAGGTGTGTGTGTGGGGTTTTTTTTTTTTTTTTTTTTTTGGTCTTTTTGAGACAGGGTCTCACTGTGCAGTTCAGACTGGCCTTGAGCTCACTTTGTAGCCCAGGCTGGTCTTGAACTCCCAACGATCCTCCTGCCTCAGCCTCCCGAGTGCTGGGATTACTGGCATGCACCACCACGCCCAGCTCAATCAGTGAGTTTTAACCTGAATGGAATTAAAAGGGGAAGGAAAAGGAAGTCTCATTCTTCTCTCTTCAAAGGAGCTCCAGTTTTCATCTTTGCCTTTGCTGTCTCCTGGCTTCCACCATGGACTATTTAGCTTCCCAGTGCAGACCCTTCAGTCTTCCAGCGCAGACCTCAGACCCTCTGATGTAGACTCACACAAGACTCTACAGTGAGTTTCAGGGCTTCTACATTTGGCTAGATCCTTTGGATCTCCAGCATGCAGTCAGCCCTTTTGTACTCTTCCACATTGAACTGCAGGCAGCCATTGTAAGCCTACCTTGTGAATCCATACATATTTATATATCTTATATTATATCTGTTTCTTTAGTGAGTACTACTGGAGTTCCAACCTTGGAAGAAGGTACAGGCCATTGGATGGCGAAGTTCACTAGTTTGCCTTGGCCAGTGCTGGTTAACAATTGCTGGACAGCAGGAATCAACATTTTGAGGCATATTGCCTTGGTTACTTTTCTCTCATTACTGAGACAAAATAATTGACACCCAAAATAAGGAAGGAAATTAGCTCACAGTTTGTGGAAGTTTCAGTCCATAATCAATCGGCTCCAAGATAGCGTGGTATGGCATGGCAGAAACACATCAAGATAGCAGAAGACTGCAAAAGCAGCAAGAAAATCAAATAATTTCTTAGATGCCATTTTTTTAAGAAACAGGCAAACCAAAGTCCTCATCCTCTGTCTAGGCCTTTTCTACCCATCTTTTTCTTTGCTAAATTCTGTACTGTTTCTCTTCTGTAGAGATCCCTGTAAACCCCATAGTTGTGCTTGCATCCAGCAGGCTTTGCTATGTCTATTATAGCAGTGACTTTGTTCTGAATGGGGATGTGATGAAAGGTAGTTTGAGAGTGCAATTTCATGCTGTCATTTTGTCAACAATTATCAGTGAGAGCTTCTTCAAGATAAGTGATGTTAAGTACAAAGGTAGCTTAAAGACTGCAGAGAAATATTACAAAAACTTGACATTAAGAGAATCAATAAAATATCTGCTAGTTTTGTATAGATAGAGTACTTGGCTTAAAGAATTTGACTTTCAACCTGACTTACTGTGTTAAATTGAAAATACTTTTATTTATAACAGCTTGCTGTTTTATAAGCAGAATGATACCAAAGGGCGGGGGAGGGGGGAAACTAGGATTGGTAACAAGTTAAAGTATGAAGTATAGTGATCACGGAGCATTATTTTTTTTTTCTGGAAAATGTTGGAATGATATTATAAGCTGTGATTTCATTCCTAACTAAAGTGAGATGAAAATATGACATCATGTAAAGGACAACTCCATTTATCCAAGCTTATTTTTTTTCTGTGTTTATGCAGAAATATACTTGTATAAATGGACAACAGTAAGATCATACTGGCCAGAAACCACAGTTGATTGTTCCAGAAATATACACGATGGAAAATAGCATTCTGTCAATAAATCAGTTTGTCCGCAAAAGCCTCTGAAGAGTTACATTAAAATATGTAGAAAACAGTGCAGACAAAAATTCAGGCTTTGAAGAATTCTGAAAATTAAGAATTTTTTGTTTATATCTGAAGATAACATCCTAGTCTCATGAAGTAAGATAAAAATTTCTGTTTTACCATGTAATATTTATACAAGGTACACCTCCCCCCAAAAAGTCTGAGGAATATTGCTAAAAGCTATGATGGAAAAAAAAATCACCCCAGTATTTATTATGCAATGATTGTCAGTTTAAAAGAGGAAAGGTCTTTCAGGTAACATTCTGGAGCAAGGCCTTTTTTTTTGGCTTGGTCTGTGAAGCCAGATGTCACCCATTCTTTCATTCCTCAGGCCAAGCAGTCCTGCTTTCTCAACCTTTTGAGTAGCTAGAACTATTTAAATTGTGCTTCATGCCTGGTCTTGCTTAGGGTCTTAAGTGTACAAGCAATTATATTATCTTTGCTATCTGCTTGTCTTATCGCAGAACCAGTGAATCTAATCTTAAGCAGCTGTGTAGAATACTAATTTGACGTGCCCTTTTCTCCTTAACCAAGGTCCTATCAAATGGCCTACCAAAAATGCATATTTACGTAATAGAGTTTGAGGAATATGGATTCAGTAATGTACTGCATACTTACACAGATTGAATTGATCTTTTTTACCACCTAGGGAGCTTAGGGGCAAGATTTAAAACTCATTTTTAAACTACATTGACTGTTCTGTTCCACATAAGTTAAATTTTCTCCTTGTGGTTTTCTCTTTTTTTCTGTTTCTGAAATTGCTGGAATTTTTGCAGTTTCCTTAAATTCTTTATGAAGCAAAACAAAATACGTTTATAGTGACTTATAGTACAATAAAATATAATGATGTTTTGCTTATGTCGTGAATTGTGTCATCTATAATCATTGCTTCAGAAGGTTTTTTCTCTCTTAAGATTTTGAGGATCTGAGTGCTTAGAAAGAGATTTTTTGGTACTGAAGTCTTAGAGAAAAACATTTTGAATTAATTGAGAATGTGCGAACAGTGTTTGAAGTTTTGTACTGTGTGTGTGTGTGTGTACAGAACCACACATTTCTCTTTCCACCTGTCATAACCTTTTTATTGTTACATCTAACATAGATTCAACACATATTACCAGTTAACATTTCCTTTACTGTCTTGATAAATTATAATTTAATGAAACATTTCTTTATAGATTTTACTAAACAGTACTATAAAATATCCATGCATGTAAGTATTTTCTCTGGGTGGGAGGAAGCCTGCATGTAAATGGTAGGAGGCCACGCTCAGTCAGAAACTCTATTTTTCCATTTCTCTTGCATCGAGATGAAATATTGGCTGAAGTGATATACAGCATTTACAAAAGTGATTTACAAACTTTCCCATGAGATTTTTTTTGTTGTTGTTATTTTCTTTTCCATCAACTAGAGTTATTAGAGTAAAAGACATGGCCTTCCCTCTGATTGTAAGGGAGGTATGCTATCAGAAATGTTCTTGGAATTATGTTGCATAGCCTTTTCAACTCCCAAATTGGACTATTTCTTAAGGTATAAGCTTAGATCATTGATTTAGGCCTTCTTTTATATTTATTTAAGATATAAATTATAAATATTTAAAGGCACAAGTTTTTCTGTATTTAGACTTAAAATTTTTAACTTACTGTTTTTATTCTCGAATTGAAGTATTTTCTAATTCCCAGACATTTGGGGATATTTAAGTTACATTTTTGTTTTTAACTGCTAATTTAATTGTTGGGGCCAAAGAAGATGCTTTGTGTTGTTTCAGTTCTTAAAAATTTAAGAAATTTGATTTCTGGTTTATTTTGACAAATTCTGGGTAAATTTAAATGTGTATTCTGTAATGTTAACACCATTTTATGCATATCAGTTCACATGTGTTAACAGTATTACTCAAATTTTCTGTATCTTTACTATTTTTGTGGTCTGTTTATTTCTTTTATCAGTTAGCAAAAAACATATATATAAGATGTCAGCTATGATTATGAATTAGCCTATTTCTTCTTTTAGTTGAATTTTATCTGTCTTGAGACACATGATATGGCATAAAAACTTAGCATTGTTATAGCTCCCTGATGAACTTATCTTTTTATTATAAAATCTGTGTTTGATAATCTTTATCTTGATTTCTACTTTGTCTGATATGACTAGGCCCATAACAGGTTTCTTATGGCCAGTGTTTACATGATACATATTTTTAATCCTTTTATTGCAGTCTGTCTGTGCTCTTACATTTAAAGTTTTTTTTTTTTTTTTTTTTTTTGGCGGGGTGGGTACTGGGAATCGAACTCATGACCTTGCGCTTGCCAGGCAGGCACTTCAGCCACTGGGCTAAATCCCCAGCCCCTAAAGTATGTTTCTTGTAAATATCATATGTTTGTATCTTTATAGCAATATTCTTTATTATTGAAAAACTAAATGAATATAAAAATATTGGGCTGCAGTTGAGGGCATGAGAAGACATAGTTCAACTCAATTCTCAGACTATTTGAAAAGAGGAAAATTTTTAGAAAGTGGTGCTGCTATAATAGAGAACTAAGGGAACAGAAAGTTGGTAAAAATCTTTTGCAATTGAGGTGTCTTCCAGGAGTAAGTGGCTTGGATATATGAAGCTAATGATATCCTTGTTCTCCTCTGTTCAGGATCCACCATATTGAGTAGTTTCAAATCTCTTAGTCTCTGGTCCAGAAGTATGGGTGTTCTGGAAAGATAGAATTCTGGTATGTTATGGAAAAGGATCTCAGTGGATTATTGGGGTAGAGACTTAAAAATCATCAATTGCTGTAGCTCTGACCATATTTAGACCCTTGCCTTTTTCTGCTCATTATCCTTCATCCTCTTCACCAGGTTCCAATTGCCTGCTTACATCATCTCAAAATGAATTCAACTAGAAATACTGAATTAAATCTTACTTATGCTTCATTTTTTTCCTAAATTCCATTTATCAAATAAATGAGTTTTTTCTTTAATCATCGAGCTAATTCATTGTTGCTCTCAAAAGGATTACATCATTCTTGAAAATGAGTGTGAAACATGTTTAAATTTCCTCAGTACAGTAACTTAAAACTGTGTATCTTCAGTATATTTTGCTTAATACTATACAAAGAATAATCTTTTAAAAGATATCTTCTCTATACATACTCCAAACAAGTATATTACAAAAGGTAATCATTCTGTAACTCTTTTTTATTTGAATGATATTTAGCCATCTTTGAACATTACCCTCATATTTGAGGTACAAGGGCTGATCAAAAAAACTATATGTTAAATTTTTAAAAATTATTAGAGTAAAAGACATATCACTGTTAGTTCTATTCAAAATACTTGCCCTTGCTCTTTGCTTTAAACACACTTTTCAGTTCTTGCCAATTTCTCAAGTAGTTCTGTAGCTCTTTCATGAGGTCTGATTTAAAAAAAAAATCAGTAAATGCTGCTGCTACATGCCATCTAGAAGAAAGACAGGCTCATAAAAACATTACAGTTGTGTTCTTATTCACCAGATGTGGCACTGTGCCAAAGTCAAAATGACCAAGCAACAAAACAACCAAAAAATAAAAGTTAAAATGATCATGAAAGGCTAAAGTTTTTTACTCAGTTTAGACTGTTGGGACAATCATGAATTTGCAACTAAACACACTTATGAACAAGGACTTCTGCAACAAGTAGCAAGAATAATGGAATAAATGTGGTTGAAGTGAGGAATATTTTGAGAAGGATTTATGGCAATCTATTTTTTAGTGTAATGTATTTTTAGGAATGTAAACATTCACTGTATTTTTAGATCACACATTATGTGTGTATATATATAATTTACTCATCTGAACATGGGCTAGGCAACTGCCTTTGGAAATTCTTTAAAAATGTTTTATAAAATTTAAAAGTGTTCTGTGAAAATTCCAGGTAAACTTTTCTTATTTGATCCTTAGTAGAGCTGGAACCATGCACCTTTGCACAGGGTTTTGTCATTGTTGTTTGTTCCTTTAACTTTGTTTGTTTTTTAACTTTGAGACAGAATCTTACTAACTACCAGATTGGGTGTGGCATTTCAGTCCTCCTCTTTTTGGGATTACTGGTCTCCATTACTATGGTTAGCTGATACACTGTTGTTTTAAACCAAAGAAAGTATGTATAATTTATGTCCTGAAAGTCAAATGAATAAATGGCTTTGGAAAACACATTTTTTGTTTT
>PVLA01010499.1:48298-62978 GCA_004027455.1 Hydrochoerus hydrochaeris | reverse complement strand
CACAAAAAAAGACACTGGACTTATTTTTCAGATGTCATATAAAATATAAGAATTCAGAACACAATGATTATTTATGAATATTTAAACATTTTTAATAAATTTCATTATTCCAGAAGAGGGCAAATTCAAAAGTAACTTTCTTTTTCTAAAGTACTATTATTTATTTTACCACTAAACAGCACCTGGCAACATAAGTATTGAAATATTTGCTGAAACAGTACACTACTGACTCTGATTTTAGCAGCTAAGGGCACAAGGGAGGAGCAACAAGTACTGTACTGGGTGCCATTTACCAATATGCACAGGTGACACGCTCCACCCCACAGCCCAATCTGCCAGCCCCACAAATACATCCATGGGGATGAGGGTTTAGACCAGATTCAATTCCTGACTAAAGATGGCCACTGAGGTACCACCCAGGCATCCTGAAAGAGAAAGCAAATCCATGCACTCTCCTCCCTTGGGGAGGAGGCCAGTCTGATACTGAATCAGGAAAGATGAACGAGGAAATAATATATATATATATATATGATCTGCTTTCTGCATAGAAAACACCATTTGTGAAAGCATTAACACCAAAGGTCTTTAAAAATACTAATGTGCCTATGTTCCGAGGGCCAGGAGAGGAAAGAATAAGAAAGTAGTTTTTCTTCTATGAAATTTATTAGAAACCTGCAAGAAAAAAAGTTAAATTTAATGCACCCTTTTAGCAATCAGTTGATCACATCGTTAGCAAAAACAAGGTATTATCTGAAATAAAGAGTACAGTACTGCTGATCAGCAATGGGAAAAGTTCTACACATTTCCAAGGAATTTTCTCCCTACTCTAGACACTCTGAAATAGGAAAACAACCATTAAAACAACACTGGCAACACAGAACATAACAGTTAATCATTCTGACAATTTTTAAAGTATTTTTTAAGGAGCTGGGCATATACAGCTCAACTGCAGAGTGCTTGCCTAGCAAACAGGAACCCTGGGTTGATCCCTAGCACTCAACACAATCTTTAAAATTAAACATTTTTTCAGAGTAGTTCTCTGCTAATAATGGTAAACTAGCACCAACTCCAACATGGTGCTCTAATAACCTAGGGCTTTATCCCCACCATTACCAAAAAAAAAAAAACCAAAAAGCAATTTTTATTATTTCTTACTACAGTTTTGAGATTAACGTGGTGACTTTTGATGTGCAGAAAAATGTTAAAGCAGCAGTTCTTTGTCACTGTTTGGAGGAAATATTTCTGCAGTTAAAAAGAAAAAACACCATTACCATCCACAAGAAAAACTCTTAAAAAGAATCAATTAATGGCAAACCAGTAAGATTTAATTCTACATTATCCCCATTCCAAATTCATAAAGAACATCTTGGTGCATGAAAGAATTTCCTACAGGTTTTTGTTGTTGTTGTTGTTGTTTTTATTTGTTTAGGTGCTTTGTTTTGTCTTTTCGGGACAGGGCCTCACTGTGTAGTCCAGGCTGACCTTGAACTCACTATGTAGCCCAGGCTAGCACCGAACTCATGGTGATGATCCTCTTGCCTCAGCCTCCTGAGTGTTGTGATTACAGGTGAGTGCCACCACGCTTGGCTTTTTTATTTACTGTGAGACAGGGTCTCACTATGTAGTTAGGCTGGCCTGCAACTCACCATGTAATAACTCAGGCTGACCTCAAACTTACGGTGATCCTCGCACTTCAGCCTCAAGCACTGGGATTATAGGCATATGCCACCATGCCTGGCTCTACAGGTTTCTTTTTTCTTTTCTTTTTTTTTTTTTTGTCTTTTTGAGACGAGGTCTTAATATGCAGTTTAGGCTGGTCTTGGAGCTCACTTTGTAGTTCAGGCTGATCTTAAACTCACAACGATCCTCCTGCCTCAGCCTCCTGCGTACTGGGATTACAGGTGCGCACCACCACACCCAGCATCTACTGATTTCTAAAGCAACAAACTCTGGAAACAAACTAGAGGACAGGGAACCCAGCTGATCCCTGGCATGCCCCTTTCACGTCTTCTGCATGCAGGCTTCCATGACAAGCAGGACAACACTCAGATGAAAAAAACCCATTTCCATGCCTCCTGGGTTTGCAGCCAGGACAAGATTCCTGACTCTAGAAATTATGCATTACCCTCTCGGAATGATGCCAAACCCCAGGTATGATGAATTCTAAAAGCCACTTTAGGTACACCTGACCTCTTTGTCCACTGACGTCCTTTTTATCTCATTAGGTACTGCAAAAAAAGTGGTGGGCAAATGTTACCTAGGACAGCACTCTCACATTTTATAGGTTTTGTATTGTTTCCCAGTATCTGAAGTCAGCATATTGCAGAGAACTATAAAAACACAAGAACCAGAAGTGATCAAAAGGCTTGTATTTAAAAATTTTTTTAAAGGCACATTAAATCAATTCTCAATAGAGTAGGCAGGGGTCAGGAGTAAGAGCAAAAGACTATCCCACTTAACCCAATATACACTAGTGTCATTTTTCAAATACTATTACACAGATTCCATTTCTACTCCCCCTATTTCTCTTCTGGAAGGATTCCAAATTCACCATGTTAAACAAAGTTCTTGGGCATAGGGTTAGGGTTCTGCACTAGCAACAGTGGAAGGATATGCTGGAGTCTTCCTTCAGGGTTACGCTACTCCCCACCAACTCCTCCCTTAAAACATTAGCTGGTTTCATTTGGAGCCAAGGAATTTCTGTCCATCCTGGAGCATTTTGATTCTAGGAAGGTCCCTTCACACCAACAGTCACCGGAGCTGTGGGGGTGGGGTCCCTGCCACTGACCTGTGCCGGTTTTTATTCTTTCGCTTTTTATGGCTGCTGTGATGACTCCCTGAGGAAGTGGAAGAAGCAGCCTTCTGAGGTTTCACTCCCTGCATAGATCCATCCAGATCCTCAGGGTCCTCCTGGCTGGGCTCATTTTCCTGATTATGGAAATCCGGAGAAGTGTCACTTTCTGTCCCACTTCCTGGCTCCCCTGGAGGGAATAAAACACAAGTCTCTCAAAGGCTTATCAATACTCCTCAGCCGACCTGTCCAGCATCAAGAAAGATCTTGTGAGCACACACACTGAGTGACAGAGAAGATACACACCAAGCATCAGTTACCGGAGTTCCTGAAAAGCAAGTCACCTGAAAAAGTGTGACCAGAGGCAACAGATCCAGGGACAGCTGGGAGATGGCAATACACAGCACATCCTCCTTGTATAAAGGTTATTTAAACAAATAACACACTAACGGGATTAGCAACAACATAAAAGAGTGGCTGCAAACAGTAGGCAGGTCTCTGAGGGATGAAGGATGAGTGTGGCAGAACTGTGCAGCTGGCCCTGGTTTCTTTCCTAAACCACACGTGAATCTTGTCTTCCTAACAGGAAGAGGTGAACTTCCAAAGCAGGAGGGAGCCCACTTCCTGAATTACTTCAAAAAATCTATGGTTATTGTTTGTGTTATTGTTCTGAGCAGTAAACCCAGGGCCTCATACAAGCTAGGCAAGAGCTTTACCACTGAGCGACATCCCCAGAATGCATTTAAAAACTGGGTATGGTGGCTCACATCTATAATCCCAGCACTCAGGAAGGAGGCTGAAGCAAGAGGGTAACTGAAATTAATCCCAGCACTCAGGAAGGAGGCTGAAGCAAGAGGGTAACTGAAAATTCAAGACCAGCCTGGGCTACAAAGCGAGCTCAAGGCCAGCCTGAACTGCAGAGTGAGACCCTGTCTCAAAAAGACAAAAAGAATGTATTTAAAAAGCAGTAATAATACTCTTTAGCTGATACACATTCTCAATTTTAAAACATCTCTTAGATCTACTAAACAGAAGAAAATTCAAAAATAATTCACATGAACATTTACTTTTAAGAATATAATTGGGGGGGGGACTTAGCTCAGCAGGTTAAGCACCTGCCTGGCAAGTGCTAGGTTGAGTTCAATCCCTGGTAACCCCCCCACACACACACAAAAAGAATATAATTGGGGCCAGGGATATAGCTCAATGGCACAGCACCTGCCTGGCAAGCACAAGGTTCTAAGTTCAATTCCCAGTACCCCCCCCCAAAAGTATTTGGGCTTAGTATCTGCCCTCCAAAACAGGGTCTGCATTCACAGATATGTGACAGGGGGACCTTTGGGCACTACCACTCTGAATATCCTGTAGGAATGTAAAAAGCCAAAATACTAGTTATTTCTTTGTAGTGTATAAAAGGATTTTTAAAGAACAAAAACCCAACTCTTTTTCTGGATTTTTATCAACTCTTTAATCAAGTGTCACACTCATGCAGGTCACACTTCAGTTCTGATAGGAGATATTTTTTAGACTTAATTGCAGTAGGAATTCACTCCCAAAACAATAGTCAGCGCTTCATAGAACTAACACACAGACTGCTTTTTAGAAAATGAAGACTGCAATAAAGTTATCAATTTAGTGCCAAGCTATAAGATATAGCTACTAACACTTTCATGTTTAGAAATTCTTTCTGTAATTACTCAAGAAAATGTTTTTAATCATGCTAATAAACTTTTTTGGAAATGAAGAAGAATGAATGATTATAATTGCACAGGGCATGGTGGTGCATGCCTGCAATCCCAGTACTCGGGAGGCATAGCCACATCGCTATGCTGTGAGTGCAAGATCAGCCTGGACTACACAGTGAAACCCTGCCAAGACAGACAGACAGACAGACAGACAGACAGACAGACAGACAGACAGAGAGGAAGAGAAGAGAAGAGAAGAGAAGAGAAGAAAAGAGAAGAGAAGAGAAGAGAAGAGAAGAGAAGAGAAGAGAAGAGAAAGAGAAAGAGAAAGAGAAAGAGAAAGAGAAAGAGGAAGAGGAAGAGGAAGAGGAAAAGAGGAAGAGGGCACTTGCCTGAGATAAGCAAGGGCCTGGGTTTGATCCTCAGTACCACAAAGAAAAGAACAATTACATTATGCTCTGATAAATGTATATTGGTTTTCCCTAAAAGGAATCTCTTGACATTAACAGACAAGGATGGGGGAAAGACTTTCACTTTACTTAACGATGATGGACTCCAAATACAGTATACATATTATCTGTTTATAAAAATGATCAAAAGGGGTTATATGAACAGCAGGAGCAGGGAGCAGTTTTTTTCCATGTCTCTGTAAAGCATATGTATACCAGAAGCAGAGGAAAGATAGTCCCTAAAATGCATAAAAGAGAAAAACCAAACAAACAAAACATTAATGCAGAGAAGAGCTATGTCTCAGAAATCATGAAATTCTATTTTTAACACATTTCATGAAAATCACAGGAGGAGGAGCTCTAGAGCTATGAAACTAAAAAGAGTATCCTGACACTTCTGAAATTCAAGAAAACAAATTTTACATAAAAATTACCGCCAGGTGTGGTGGCTCACACCTGTAATCCCAGCACTCGGGAGGCTGAGGCAGGAGGATCACTGTGAGTTTGAGACCAGCCTAGGCTACAAAGTTAGCTTAAGGCCAGGCTGAACTGCATAGCGAGACCCTGCCTCAAAAAAAGCAAAAAAAAAAAAAAAAAAAAAAAAATTACCAATAGGGTTGGATGTGGCAGCACACCTCTAATCCCAGCACTCTGGGAGGCTGAGGAAGGAGGACTACAAATTTAAGCGCAACTCAGAGAGACTCTGTCTCAAAATAAAAAAGGGCTATGGGACGTAGCTCAGCATAAAGGACTAGAGCTCAATTCCTAATAGTGCCAAAAACAAAAACAAGGAAGAAATTTAAAACACACTACACAAAGCTATAGTAATCAATAATTTGTGGCAGTGGCATAAGGATACACATAAAGGAACAGAATTAAGAGTCCAGATAGAAGCCCTTTCATTTATGGTTAGTTGATTTTTGATAAAAGTAATAAAGACAACTCAATGAAGAATCTTTTTTCTTTCCCCCCAATAAATGGTGCTAGACAACTGGATAGTCACATAAAAAACAATGTAGTCTGATCCCTACCTCATACCATACACAGAAACTAACTGAAATGGATCATAGACTCAACAAAAGAATTAAAACTCTTAGAATCCACTGAAGAAAGCAATGGTTTCTTAGATATGACCACAAGAGTAAATGTGACAAAAGAAAAACATAGGAGCCAGCCAGGCATGGTGGTGCACACCTATCATCCCAGCACTTGGGAGGCTGCCCCAGGAGGACCGCTGTAAGTACAAGGCCATCCTGGGTTAAACAGTCAGTTCAAAGCCAGCCTGAACTACACTGCAAGAGTCTGTCTCAAAAACAAAAAAATGAACTGAAACAACAAAAACTTCTGAGCCAAAAATAATGCCACTGAGAAAGTGAAAAGACAACTCCCAGGGTAAGAGGAAACAGTTTCGCGTCGCATACAGTATCTGATACGATGATCAGGGACTATTAACCTACATAAGAAGAATTCTTAGAACTTCTTAAAAGGTATACATAGCCAAATTTAGATGTCAGCAAGAAGACCCAGGGATACAGCTCAGCGGCAAGGCACCTGCCTGGCAAGCATGAGGTCAGGAGCTCCATTTCCAGTACCAAAAAACAAACAAAAAAAAAGGAGGTCAGTAAGAAGTAGTCTGTCAACAGTAGCACTTGCCTGTAGCCCCATTACTCAAGACACTAGGACAAAATAAGCACTTGAACCCAGAGATTCAAAGCCAGCCTGGGCAACATATCACAACCCATCTCAAAAAAATAAGTAAAGGTGAGCAAAGGATTTGTTTTTCTCTTTCATCTTCCAAAGAAGATATGCAATGACCAACAAGCCACTCAAAAACATGTGTTAAGATAATAACAACCTAAGAGTGTTGGGACTGAAGTAGAACAGGCAGTAATCAACTTTGTTTTATACTCATATATGAATAAGAATGTGTTATTTTCTAGTTTAAAAAACTCTATATGAAATATAAAAAGATGAACCTAAGAGAGAGACGTACATGTAAGACAGCCCTACTCTCAGATACCCAGCCCATCCTACTTTGATGCAGGTTTTCAAAAAAGCAATTTCTAACAATGCACATGGTGGAAGTACTGGTCGGGGAGAAGAAAAGGTAACAGGGCCTGAAGCCACAAAAACTTTGGATCACAGGAAACAGGTAACAAAGCAAAGCAGGGACTAGGCACAGGAGAAGACGGAATAATTAAAATGTAGGAGACCCAGCCAGGCCTGGTGGAACATGCCTGTACCACAGGACTCTTAGAGACTGAGGCAGGAGGAATGAAAAGTTTAAAGTCCAGCCTAGGCAACTTAGCTAGACCCTGCCTCCAAAAAAGTCAAGTCAAATACAGCAAATTTTGTCTATGTGGCACTTGGACCAACAGACAGGCAGGCAACCCCAGCTGTTATTGGGGACCAGCTGCCAGGGAGTGCTGAATAAACAGAGGGGTCAGTCACCCTCCACACTTCAGAGCAGTGTCAATCTATCAAACCCTAGAATCGACTGTCACTTCTCTGAAAAAGAAATATGTAAGGCAACAGCAGATGTCCCAGAGGACCCATGTGGGCATGAAGATCTATGGGAGACAAAGAAGGACTGGATGAACATTTGGGACAAGTTTGACTGAGGGGATGAATTGAAAGCAGGCTCTGAGGGCTGGACATGCAGCTGGGAGGTGCAGAGCTTGCCAGCGTGAGCAAGTGTCCTTGGGCTTGAACCCCTGCACCACAAAAACATTCTGGAGATTTAAAAACTAAACAGTAAATAAAGCTTTGAAAACTGAGAAGTCAAAATAAGAACAACAAAATACCACAAGTCAAGGTGCAGAAATAAAAAAACATAAGGTATATTTGGGACAAGCGAATCACACATCTCTTATTAAACAGAGAGCCTAAGAAATGAAAAGTAAAATAGAGACATGTTACAAGAGTCAAAATGTCAGACTAAGATTTGATCTAAGAAGATGGTACAACAAGGTCAGTTAAGAGAAATGACTTGTGCCCGACCTTTTGAGCCTGTTTCCCCAACAGCAAAATAGGAATTCTCTCTCATGTGTCAAACACTGAGCATTTCTCAAGTGAGAAGCATCAGCTGTTCACTTGCGACAGCGACCCTCCTCTCCTGCGGAAATCTTGCAGTCCTTACTTTCGAGGGCCAACTCTACGGGTAAAGAAGGCAATGAAAGTAAAGTACTGGCTCAGAGACTAGACCTTGCAACATCTAAATCGAGGTCTACAAATGTGCAGGTTAAATTCTAATCAGAGTAAAGACTATTTGTAGTAGAACAGCAGGAAGAGGACATAACAAGAGAAGATTCCTGAACAGAGGAATGACAGAAATATGGTGAGTTTTCTCTATAGATACAGATTCTCCATGATGATTATTATGTATATTTAAAATATACCAATAAAATTTGATTTTAAAAAAAGGAACAGTTTTAGAATTAGTAGGCTTAGCTGGGTATGCTGACACACATCTGTAATCCCAGCATTCATGAGGCTGAGGCAGGAGGAGCATGGCAAGTTTGAGACCAGCCTGGGCTACAAAGTAAAACTCAAGGCCAGCCTGAACTGCATAGTGAGACTCTGTCTCAAAAAGACAAAGAAAAAAAATTATTAGGCTGGAAGTGGTATATAAGGACAGGGTGTCACACAAACTAAATATTATTAAAATATAAAGCAAAGCTGAGTGTGGTAGCACACACCACCTAGCTGCTCTGGAGCTGGCACAAGGACTACAATTTAGAGGGTAGCCTGGGCAATTTGGTGAGACCATGGCTCAAAATAAAAAGACAAAAGTGGCTGGGGATATAGCTCAGTGATAGAGAACTTGCAAAAACAAACAAACAAACACAATCTTCCTGAGCTCATAAAAGAAGCAAGTTATAACATCTCAAAATGCAGCGGTAAGTCGATCAAGCAAATGCATGATGCTACCATTATGAAAGACACTAAGGTTGTTTCTCATCGACACAGGAACAAGTAACTCATTTTAGAGCAAAGACCATCCAGTTTTGATTAATTTCATAAATCCACACCCTTGGAAGGCAACTTACTACAAGAAAGAAAGGCTAAACCAGACTAAGAGATTTTACCAGCACTTGGGAGGCTGAGGCAAGAGGATCACTGAGAGTTCAAGGTCAGACTTGGCTACACAGTGAGTTCAGGTCACCCTGAAATACCTCGTGAGACCCTGTCTCAAAAAAACCAAAAACAGCACTTGGGAGGCTGAAGCAGGAGGATCATTTTGAGTTCCAGACCAGCCTGGGCTAGAAAGTGAGCTTAAGGCCAGCCTGAACTGCATAGCGAGACCCTGTCTCAAAAAGACAAAAAAAAAAAAAAAAAAAAAAAAAAAAAAAAAAAAAAAAAAAAAAAAGAAAAAAGAAAAGGAGGCTTAATAGGTACTTACAAATAATGGAAGGAAGGAAGGAAGGAAGGAAGGAAGGAAGGAAGGAAGGAAGGAAGGAAGGAAGGAAGGAAAAAGATAAGATAGATACTTATGATCAGCATGAAAGGTTGGAAGGAAAAATGGAAAATAAACCAGAGTAACACTTAGCCACTGGAATGACATAAATGTTTAGAGAGATTCGGTTTGATGAAGGCTTCAGAGAAGCCTGGTAAAACAAACAATAGAGACTGCTGATTCCTTAAAGGAAATTAGATAAAAATCTGCCTATTATTTTTCTTTTACTTTATTCTTATTACAAAAATATACAATACTTCATAAATTTGCAAAAATTCCTCTTTGGGGACCATGCAAATCCACTCTTTATAGACTGAGTACACGTGAAGTCAAATGAAGCAGAAAGTAATGCCATTTTTGAAGAAAATTAAATTTTCAGAATGGTTTAAAAACAAAATGTCCAAAGTGCAAAACTCTAAAATCCCTGAAATCTAAGATGCAAGGCAAAATTCTAAGCGAAAAGAGTGTTTTATTCTCATTGAAGATCAAAGGCACGATAAACACAGAACTCATTCTACCAGGCTTGTTTTTCAGAAATTCTGAAGCACTGAACAGATTCTGTATGCAAAAAGAGTGACGTGCAAAGGGGCCCTTGCCTTTCATGCCTTTATAGCTTGGTTCCAATCACCTGGGTCTTGCAGGGACCTTAGACCTTTCAACCTTTTGAAATCCCAAGCACGACCAGCAGAAATACACACACCGTCTACAGAAGACAGTTCCTTCATCCTCAGCCTCGGATTATTTTATCAGTACAGTCCATACACGTGAGTTCAACCAACGGCAGACAGAAAATATTCACGAAAAATAGTATCTGACTTGTTCTTGTAACCAGTCATTAAACCATGCATTGTAACAACTATCCACATGCATTTACCTTGCATTAAGCAATGTAAGTAATCTGGGGACAATTTAGTGCTTCCCCAGAATATGAGGCCTTGGGTTCAAATCTCAGCTTCCCCAGAATATGAGTGCTTCCCCAGAATATGAGGCCTTGGGTTCAAATCTCAGCATCACAAATAAACAAAGTACTCAGGAGGTCATGTATAAATTATACACAAATACTATTCCATTCAATTAAGGAACCTGGGTTGCAGTCTTAACTCAACTGGTAAAGTACAAAATTAGACTTCACAAACAGGTTCTTAAAGGTCTGAGATTTAAACTAAACAGACTGCAGAACAAGGCCTACTATACTTAAAGAAGCTGTCAACCTAAACAACAGAAATTCTCCAGTGATTAGTAAATTTCTCAGGAACAGCAGGGCATTGCCATGGAAGTATGTGGGACGTAACAAACTCTAAGACATTCAAAGAGGTTTGGGTAAGGAGATGAGTGTTTAAGGAAAAATGAGGATTACATAAATTATTCTTTTTTAATTTCTTTAGGTTTCCTGAGACAGGGTCTTGCTCTGCAATTCAGATTGGCTTTCAACCAACTATGTAGGCCAGCCTGGCCTCAAACTCACAGTGATCCTCCTGCCTCAGCCTCCCACATGCCAGGATTACAGGTGTGTACCACACCCAGCAAATTATTCTGAATCAACTGTCCTTGGTACTAAAATCAACAACAAGGGGAGGCAACTGAGCACCTTGGCATACACCTACAATCCCAGCTACTCAGGAGGCTACAGCAAGGGAATTCAAAATTCAAAATCAATCTGGGCAACTAAATGAAACCTTGGCTCAAAACAAAACAAAACAAAACAAAACAAAACAAAACAAAATGAAGAGCAGGGGTACAATTCAGTGGTAGAAGCTTAAAGGCTTAGGTTTGATCCCTATTAGTGCACAAAAAATTTTAAATAAAAATTGTATAAACCCATAGCCATGCATGGTGGCTCACACCTATAATCCCAGTACTCATGAGGCTAGGGCAGGAGGACTGTTGGGAGTTCAAGACCAGCCTAGGCTGCAAAGTGAGCTCAAGGCCAGCCTGAACTGCACAGCAAGACCCTGTCTCAAAAAGACAAAAAAATAAAATTGTATAAACCCAAGGCTGGGCAGGTGTCCTTGCAGAAGTGTTTTCTCTGTGAAGTGGCTGAGGCCTCTGCAAGGTGGTGGCTCTGCTAGCTTTCTAAGGTTGCTCTTATCACAGATATGTGCATGAGATTCCCTCCTTCACCACCTTGACTTTATCTTGTTGTAGTTGTTAGGGTTGACAAAGGACTATTCTGAAGTCAACAATTTTTACAAAGTAAAAGACAAGTTGAAAAATAACTGCAGAGAAAATGATTTAAAAATTAAACAGATTTTTAAAATAACTAAACAGGCTGAGGATATAGCTCAGCGGCATAAGCATCTGCTTGACAAGTGCAAAACCCTGAGTTCAATTCCTAGTATAAAATAACTAAACAGACATTCTGGAAATTTAAAATGCAAAATGAAAGATTTAAAATCAAGGGGTGTTTAATAGCAGATCCACTGCAGATAATGAGACACTCAGTGAGCTGGCAGGTATGTCAGAGATGAAAGAGCTTACAGCATTGCACAGGGAAAAGAGGACAAGACAGCACAAAATAATTAAACGAGGAAGATTAAACACACCCAGAATACCAGAGAAGAAGAAGGCACAGGGCAAACAATCTTTTGAGAGAATAGATGAAATGTATGAGAATTGAGGACAAATGCCAAACCATGGTTTCATGCAATCCAGTGGTAGCCTAAAGCAGCAGCGCACACCTGTAATCCCAGAACTCCAGAAAGCTGAGGCAAAAGCACAGCAAGTCCAAGTCCAACTTAGCTGACTCAAAGAAAAAATACAAAAGGGATGAAGGAAGGAAAAAAGGGAGTGAGGGAGGGAAGAAAGGAGGGAGGAAGGGACAGGCTGGGTATGTAGCTCTGTGTAAAGGCCCTGGGTCCAAACCCCAGTACTGCCCCCAAAAGAGGACAAGAAAGAGAGGGAGAGGAGGAAGAGGAAGAAGAGGAAGGGAAGAGTCCAGTGAAATATAATTCAGCCATTAAAAATCTTTTTGTGGCAACATGGGTGAGCCTGGAGAACACTATGTTAGTGAAATAAGCCAAGCACTAATGAAAAATAAAGAATGCAGGATCTCACTAATTTGTGAACACTAAAAAAAAGTCAGTCTCATAGGAGAATGTTGGTTACCAGAGGCCTGAGGGGAGGCAGTGAGCTGGGGAGAGGCTAGACAAGAGTACAAAGTCACAGATAGCAGGAATACATTTAGTGTTCTACTGCGCCAGTACAGGTCAATAACATACTGTGTATTATAATACACTTTATTAAAAATAGCTTTTTGACAACAAAGAAATGATATCTGAAGTAATGAATATGCAAATTAGTCAAATATGACTACATATTGCAAACACTATGCATCACACACTATGGCCTACAAACATGTATGACCATATGTCATTTAAAAATTAAACTATATGGTCTGGGGATTTAGCTCAGCGGCCTAAGCACCTGCCTGGCAAGCACGACATTGTAAGTTCAATCTCCAGTACAAAAAAAAAAAAATTAAAATATGGGGCCGGCAATATAGCTCAGTAGCACAGTGCCTGCCTGGCAAATATGAGCCTCTGAGTTTGATTCCCAGTACCAAAAAATTTTTTAAAAATAATAAAATATAAACAACCCAGCCATGAATGGGTAATCCAAGCACTCTGGTAGGCTGATGCAGGAGGAATTGAGGAGGATCATAAATTTGAGGCTGACTTGGGTAACTTAGCAAGATTCTGTCTCAACAGTTTTGAAAAAAAAAAAAGGAGGCATGTTTTGAGACAGGGTCTCACTATGTAGGCCAAGTTGGCCTCAATCCATAGTAATCCCCCATTCATGTGGATGCCATCATACTTAGCAATAAAAAATTTTTTTTAAAGAGCTGGGGATGTAATTCATTGTGAAGGCCCTATTTTCAATCCCCAGTACCATAAATAAGTAAGTAGACAGGCAGACACAGAGGAGAACAGTAAGGAGTAGTAATGGTGCGGGTGGGAGAAGAAAGCCACAGACTTACTGAGAAGGAGCTCTGACAATCTGAATTAATGAAGGCCAGCATTTATGTATTTCTCCGTATTCCACTTTATTCCTTAAAGAATGCAAGGCAGCTGGGGATTTAGCTCAGTGGCACAAGCACCTGCCTGGCAAGCACATGGTCCTGAGTTCGATCCCCAGTACCAAAAAAAAAAGTTAACAGATTAGTAGTGAATTAAACATCTGCAATATATGCTTACAAATATCCAGTGACATATCTTAGAGGACTAAAGTATGATTCACCAAAAATAACTCTGGGAAAATCCAAGAAACACCAATTATAAGCCAGGTGTGTGGCTCACTCCAGAGTAGGTTTTAGGGGAAGTGGTGGCCTACATATATTTTAGAAAATCTTCAAAACGTGTTTGGCTCAGCCAACTTCTGAAAGCTAAGGGTCTTTTCCTGACAGCTAAGTACCTACACTGTGCGAATAAACAGGCACAGAGGCACCTACCAAACTATCAATTAAGCCAGGACAGGAGCACAGGTGCTCATGAAACTTGAGCAGGCAGACATCACTCCACCTCGCTCACAGGGCATACGTCCAGAACGCCTGTTATTCTACAAAGCAGATACATTCTAAAAGTGGATTAACTGGGGAGAAGGGGTAGATTTAACTGAGAATCTCAATAAAGAAAAAAACAAAGGGACAAGATACAATGGATGAAGCTCACAGAAAGAGGCCAAGATGCCTAGCAAGTTCTGAACGAGAGAGAATAAAAACACCATAACAAAACAATCAGGCAGATTGAAAATTTTGAAAGAAACAGATAAATGTTTGAATACTTGAGTGGCAATGTCTTAAGGAAAGGCAGGACTGAAGATCACCAAACAGGTTAGGGGTAGAACAACAAATTTAGAAGTGTGTACAGAGATAACTGAAGTCACTAAGTAGCTCTAATTCCCAAATGACCAAAGTCCCTTTGCCTCAAACCTCTGCCCCAGCATAAGGAACTAGAGCCCACAACAAGAGACAGCACTGGAAAGAAGCACACAGCTGCAACACCCAGAACAGCTTATATTCCAAAGTGATCCAATTACTGGAAGAACATCCAAAACAGCACACACAGTTTGCCTCAAAAACAAATGCAGCTAGGCATGGTAGTACTCCCCTGGAAGCACAGAACCCTGGGAGGTTAAAGCAGGAAGACTGCAAATGCAAGCCCAGATGCATAACTGAGAGATACTCAGTCTCAAAATTCAAAAAAGAAAGGGGTTGCAGGGTAAGGATGTAGCACAATGCAAAGGCCCTGGGTTCCAACTCTGATAGAACAGAAAAAAAAAAAAAAAGAAAGGAAGGAAGGGA
>PVLA01010499.1:0-48198 GCA_004027455.1 Hydrochoerus hydrochaeris | reverse complement strand
CTTAAAATCCCCTGAGGGGCTGGGGATATAGCTCAGTGGCACAACGCCTGCCTGGCAAGTGTGAGTTCCTGAGTTCAATTCCTGGTACCAAAAAAAAAAAAAAATTCCCTGAGAAATTATTAAGCAATGAAGATTTATTAAGTATGTTTGAAATATTCCTTAAAATTTTTTATAGTTAAAAAAATAGTTCCCCTTGGGCTGGGGATTTAGCTGTGGCATAAGCACCTGCCTTGCAAGCATGTGGTCATGAGTTCGATCCCCAGTACCACAAAAAAAAAAAAAGTTCCCCAAATTAGCCAGGCATGATGGTGCATGCCTGTAATCTCAGCACTCAGAAGGCTGAGGCAGGAGGATCGTTGCAAATTTGAGACCAGCCTGGGCTACAAAGGAAGCTCAAGGCCAGCCTGAATTGCATGAGACCCTGACTCAAAAAAGACAAAAAAAAAAGTTCCCTAAGTTAAGACGTAGGAGGAACAAAGTCAAAGATTTGCATGTCTGAGAAGCCAAAGCTACTTTCCTATGTCAGGAGAGACAGAAGTTTCTTTCTCAAAAGAAATGCATTAAAAAGAAAAAAAAAAAAAAAAAAAAAAAAAAAAAAAAAAAAAAAAAAAAAAAAAAAAAAAAAATATATATATATATATATATATATATATATATATATATATATATATGGAAAAGGCTCGCCAACTTCTAGAAACAAAAGAGGGGCTGGAGGTTTAGCTCAGCAGTGTAAGTGCCTGCTTGGCAAATGCAAGGTCGAGTTCGGATCCCCGGCACAAAAAAGAAAAAGAAAAGAGCACAGAGATGTAATCCTCAGATACACATGGAATAAGTTAGGGGCTGTGGTGGCTTCAACATAAACAGACAAAGAAAGGAAAAACATAAACTTACTCTTTTCAATGAGCTGATCCTGAACTCCTGCCAATGCACTTACTGCCTGAAAGAAAAGCCACTGGTTACTAGAAAAGTGACCACAGACCTCAGGAGACCACTCCCAGACAGGAAGAAAGGGAAAGGAAAACACATCCCTCAACAACAGGCCACAGAAAGATGCCCCAGCACCACAGCACTTACAGCTGCTGATGTGACTGAAGATTTACTGAAGAGTCGCTCAGCTTCCTTAAACTTCCGGTTCCTTCGATCGTTTTTACTGTTGGAGTTTCTAAAACACGCAGGAGAAATTCACTCTAAGCACCAAGTCATGCCTGTGGTTTAAACTGGGGACGCCTTGCACGGGGGTGAGGAACTCAACTCCTTTGTTTTCTAACCCAATTTCACACAGAAATGCCTCTACTTGGATTGGCCCCGACAACCTCCTTGCCAAATACCCACAAGCAGAAATGTTCCCCATGCATGATATGTGTGTGGTGAGATTATTTTAGATGCTTCACAAACATTTTTGTTTGATTTATTTTCTTTTTAAGGGACTTGGGGCACCCAGGAACATGACAGGTCATCAGAACATAAGGCAACACTCCCCAGTCCAAATCCCTCCTCACTCTATCTTAATATGCATTTTTTTTTTTTTTTTTTTTGTACTGGGGATCAAACTCACAACCTCATGCTTGCCAGGCAGGTGCTTAAGCCACTGAGCTAAATCCCCAGCCCTTTAAATTTTATTTTTATCTATTTTTTTTTTATCATACCGAGGATCGAACTCACGACCACATGCTTGCAAGGCAGGCGCTTACGCCGCTGAGCTAAATCCCCAGCCCCAATATGTATTTATTTTAATGCTTATTATTAAAAATGACTAGAGCAGCCAGGCATAATGGTACATGCCTATAATCCCAGAAGTCAGGAGGCTGAGGCAGGAAGAGGACTGCCATGAGTTGAAAACTAATCTGAACTATATAACAAGACCCTGTCTCAACAAGCTTATCTGGAAAAACATAGGCTGTGATGACAGCTATGGAGGTGAAATACAATTGGATGCCTGTGATGTTTTGCTGTTTCATTAACATTGCAGGTCTAGGGCCAGTGGTCTGATCAGAGGTTCAGAGGATAGTGGTACACAGTGTGACATCTAGCGGGCATCTCCTTCTGAGGGTTGCAGCCATTGTTGATTCCCTATGGTCTTATTTGAAGTCCTGTATCATTTCCATTGTTTTGTTGAATTAGGTTTTATTTTCTTTTGTTTTGTTTGATTATGTCACATCCAATGGCAGGAGCAGCTATTTCAAAGATAGCAAGATATATCATGGTAGTAATTCTGGATTTACTATAGGCTTGTTTTGAAGTCCTTTACATTACACTGACTGTCTTGTTTTTATTGTTGCTATTCTGTTCTGTTTGATTTTCACTATGTCTGAAGTTAACTACAGGTATTTTGAAGACATCAAAAGGCATTATGATAACTATTATTGATTTCGTAATGTTTTGAAGTCCTGTATCTTTTACACTGGTTTGTTTTGATTGGTTTTATTGTTTCATCCTCTTTAAAATTAAAAAAAAAATTAAAAAGACACTGTCTCAAAAAAAAAAAAAAAAAAAGAAAGTTTAAAAGAAATAAAAATGATTAGCACAGGAGTGAGAATGTTGCTCAGTTTGTAGAATGCCTGCCCAGCATGAGCAGGGAGGCCTGGGTTCAAACGCAAGCACCACAACAAAACAAAAATGACTACCAGGCAAGGTGGCAAGAAGGGCTCCTCTCTTTTTCTTGGTTTTTGGTAGTACTGGGGATTGAACCAAAGGATACTCTAACACTAAGACATATCCCAGCTCTTTTTAATTTTTTCATTTTGAAAAAGGGTCTCAATAAGTTGCTCAGGAAGGACTCAAACTTCAGCTCCTTCTAACCAGTGCTATATCATAAAACTAAAGAGAACCCAGAATGGCAGCACAGGTCTAATCTCACCAGTCAAGAGACCAAGGTAAGGACTGTGAGTTCAAAGTTAGCCAGGGTCACACAGTGAGACAACAAAAACAAGAATGGTAGCACATGCCTGTAATCTCGGGCTGAGGAAGGAGGATCCCAAGTTTGAACCCATTTGGGCAACTCAGTGAAGCCCATCTCAAAACAAAAACATTTAAAAGAGCTGGGGATGTAACTCAGCCCAAAAGCCTAGTGTTCAATCACTATACAAAAAAACAAAACAAAACAAAACAAAACAAAACACACCAGAAGACACAGATGTAACAATCAAATGCAGGGCTACGGATTTAGCTCAGCAGCATAAGTACCTGCCTAGCAAGCTCGAGGGTGTGAGTTCAGTGCCTAGTACCAAAACAAACAAACAAACAAACAAACAAATAAAAAACAATCAAATGCAATACATCCAGCTCTTGGGTCAAAAGAAAGCGTCAGGATAGAGGCTCACCCCCATAATCCCAACACTCTGGGAGGCTGAGGCGAGAGTATGGAAAATTCAAACTCAGTTTGCATAATTTAGTCATTTAGGAAGACCCTGTCTCAAAGATTAAAAAAAAAAAAAAAAAAAATCCAGGTATAATGGTGTTCACTTGTAATCCCAGCTCTGTAACTTTGGAAATCTTAAGAAAGGAGAATACTGATGCTACTATTAATGTGGTGTTCATTTTCTCTATAGGATCACTGTGGTTAGGTCAGAGAAACCTTCATGTTCTCAGAAAGTGAGGCTGACATGCGAAGTCTCATGATATCTGCATCGTTCAAATGGTTAGCAGGAAAAAATGTATAGGGAAGAGAAGGACATAACTACAAAAGAGGTACACGACGGACATCCCTGTAGTGACAAAACAGTTCTGTATCTTGACAGTGGTTACATGAGTCTATACATGTTGTAAGATGCCAGAGAACTATACATGTACATTGCACCAATGGCAATTTGGGGGGTTTTTGGAGTTATTTCATCTTTTTGAGATAAGGTTTCACTATGCAGTTCAGGCTGGCCTCAAAATCACAGCAATCCTCCTGTCTCAGCCTCCTGAGTACTGGGATCATGCATGGCATGCGCCACCACACCTGGTAATTTTTGGGTTTTGATAATGTATTACAATTACAGAAATGCAACCACTGGTAAAAACCAGGTGAAGGGTATATGAGACCTTTTTGTGCTATTTCTGCAATTTTCTATGCATCTATAATTATTTCAAAACTAAAACAATCTTAAATGTATATGTTTTTATGTATTACAGAAAGACTGCAGCACCATGCTCCCAGTGAATACAGGTGAAGGACATCAAGTGTTCATGTACTCTTTTCTTTCAATTCTATAGATCCAAAAACTTTGCAAAAATTAAGAAATTTTTACAGACTGGTGCCACCAAGTAAAGAATGGTACACTTGGCACATAGGCACATAGAATGGTACACTTGGCAAATGTGAGGGTGAAACAAGTGACCAATTAAAATGTAGAAAATACTAAGCGCTCTTGTGTCAAGTACTGTCAATATTACACATATTTCATTTAAACCCCACACAACCCTGTGGCACAGGTCTAACTTTTCCTGTATACACATATGGGCTTGTCCAAGGTTACACAGCGAGGTAATGGTAGAGCCAGGGTTTAAGTCCAAGCCCAGAGTTCTTTCCACATCACTTTTTTTTTTTTTTTTTTTTGGTACTGGGGATTGAACTCAAAACCTTGCGTTTGCCAGGCAGGTGCTTAAGCCACTGAGCTAAATCCCCAGCCCCGACATCACTTTTTTTTTAAACAGGGTTTCACTATGCAGTTCAGGCTAGCCTTGAACACTGTAGCCCAGGCCAGCCTCAAACTTGCAGCAATTGTCCTGTCTCAGCCTCCCAAGTGCTGGGACTACAAGCATGAGCCTTTTTGTGTTTTTTTATTGCTGTTCTTGTTGTTTGGTCTTTTTGCAACATGGTTTCACTATGCTATTCAGGCTAACCTTCAACTCTCTTTGTAGCCCAGGATGGTCTTGAACTCCCAACGTTACAGGCATATGACCCCACACCCAGCTTTCCACACTATTTTACTACAGCCTACCTGCAAAGTTCCCTCTAAGAACATACAGCCCTAAAAATACTACCAAGGCACAAGAGGAAAACTGGCTTTTGACACTCACTTTTGGTTGGTCAGATACCGGTCCCAGCCACGAATAATATTGCCATACATCTGAGTGTCTTCTAGGTAGCTTCCTTCAAAAGCATAGATCTGTCTCTCCAAGTTTGCCAGTGTTTCCTGAGATGAGAAACAAGGACAGGGAAAAAAGCCTTTTAAATATAAACATTATAGAGATGACTGGACTGAAACCCTAGCATTAGACTTGTAAATCCTCTCACCAACAGTGAACCATCTTTGGGGAGAAATGGACATGGTCAAGGCCAAGCCATTCAGGCCTAAGACAGTCCTTTCGGGGATGATGGGCCCCTTTGTGAACAGAATGCAATGTATGGAGCCCGGCCTCAGAAAAACACACACATGTGAAGAACTGCTTATACTTTAGAGAGAAGGCTGGGCGTTAAGAAAGAGACTGGGGCAGGACGTGGGTAGTCTCTACTCCCCCTCACCAGGAAAGGCAAGAGTGAGCAGCCTTCCTCCAACTCAGTCTCCCTGCAGCCTCAGCTGCCTCTGAAAGGCAGCCGCGCCCGGCTGCCAGTTGCTATGGAAACCTGGAGGGACAGCGTCAGGTGAGTGGGTCCTCCCCCGCGCGCCAGCCCTGGCGCAGGGCCCGGAGCGCCCAGCCCAGGTTCCCGGGACCCCGCGTGCACGTCACAATTCCCAATTCCCCAAGATGAGTCCTCTCCCCTTGCCTGTCCCTAAGAAGCCCAAACGCAGCACATCCCAGTCCGTTGAAAACCCCATTCGATGGATGTCCCTGTACAGACATCCTCCGGAGGCTGGGCTGGGCTTCGAGTCTCCCCTCCCACAGCCGCAGGCCGCACACCTCCGAAGCCTACCGCATGCCCTGCCGGCCTCCCGCGCCCCGGCCCCGCCACGCCCGCCGCCGCGCGCTCCTGAGCCCGGCTGGCCGCTCCCCACCCCCACCCCGCGCCTGCTCCCGCTCCCGTTCCCGCTCCCGCTCCCGCTCCCGCCGCCGAGCCGCAGGCCGAGAAGCCAAGCCGCCCGCGGGCCGCCGAGAGTACCCGGGCCCGGGTCCCCGAGCTCCCCCCGGAGGAGCGGACGGCCAGCGAGGCGGGAGCGCCGCCCGAAGTCCTCACCGCCAGCTCCTGTTTCCGCTTCACGAGCTCCGCCAGCTCCCGCCGGGTATCCGGGATCTGCGGCGGGGCCGCCTTGTTGTGCATCGCCATGTTGGGCTGGAGCGGCGGCGACTGCGCAAGGATGGGGGCGGGTCTTTTTTGTTATTGGTGCTGCGCCCGCCAGGGGGCGCTCCGCGCACTATTCCTGCGCGCGCAGCTTCCGGCCAAGATTGAGTCGGGCGTGCGCGGGTGCGCATGCGCTCGAAACCCCTCACTTCTGACAGTTCTCCCTGTCCTGGGGCTAGCCTCTGGGGCTTACAGATCCTGCGGTCTACCGGATCCAAAGCGGAGCTGCTGCTTCAGCTTCCTAAGTATCCCACCTCGCTGAATGCCTTGCTACATCCAATGAATTGCACTTGTCAGAAACCTGCGTACCATCCTCACTCTCCACCTGGACTGAGATCCGATTGAGTTCGGTGGGCTGCGCTGAGGAAGACATCACAGTCCATTGCTTTGGTCTGCCCTCTGACACCAACTTGATTCATTGAAGGCTCCGCATTTTTGGCCACATTACTCCAGCAGTCCACTTATCCCCATCCTTGGCCCCATTTAGCCTAACATCCATCCACAATGGTGCTAGGACCATCTGTCTTCCCAAAGCAACGCGGTATTTCCCCATTTAAAACCTCTCAGTGGTTTCCCCTCGTCCTTTATAGAGACAGTGTGTAAGCCGGCCGAGGGCACAAACTGGAGGAAGAACTTTGTCATTCAAAATCCTTCCTCTACATTCGTAAACTGTCATCCTGGGCAAGAAACTATTTCACTTGTCAAAATTCCTTCATCGTAAAACTGAGAACCTACATAATATAGTTCCTGTAGGGAGCAATCATATGTTTAGAGTTTGGCAAGCAATAAGGATTTTGTATTAGCTTTTGTCTTTAGCTCTACTATCGTTAATGTTTTCCCTTTGCCCCGATTTACTTCTCTGTTTTTCAGTATTGTGCAATTTCACTACCATGAATCTAGCTGAGATTTTTTTCACTTTTGAATTGCCCACTAGTTATGGACAATTCTCTCATCTTTTTTTAAATATGTCTCTTCCTCATTTTATCCCTCCTAAAACTCAAATATAAAAAATTTTCGAGCCTAAATCTGGGAGAGTGAGTTCTGGGATTACAAATTTGTATGACCAGGCCCAGCTTCTTCTCCTCCTTCTCCTCCTGTTCCTTCTACCTCCCTCCATTTCAGGGTTAAGAATCAAACCCAGGGCCTCACATATGCTAAGCAAATTCTCTACCATTGAGCCACATCCATAGGCCCATCCTGGGTAACATATTTTGTGCATTGATACTGTAATCTGGAATTTTGTTGAACTCCCTTATTAGTTTTGAAGTTTTTCGTAGATTCCTTGGCATTTTTTAAATGTAGATAGTCACCTCAAATAGGAAGTTATTTTTCTTTGGTACCGGGGACCAAACTCACGACCTTGTGTTTGCCAGGCAGGTGCTTACACCAATGAGCTAAATCCCCAGCTCAGGAAGTTACTTTGTAGTTATTTTTTTAACATAGATCATCACCTCAAATAGAAAGTTATTTTGTCTTTTGTTATGTTTTTCCTTTGCAGTGGGAAAACCTCTTCTTATTGTGCCAGTTAGGCTTCCAGTACCATGTCTGATAAGAGCAATGAAAGTAGATGTCCAAGCTGGGCGTGGTGGTATATGCCTGTAATCCCAGCACTCTAGAGGCTGAGACAGTGGATGATTTCAAGTTCAAGACCAGTCTTGGCTACAAAGTGAGCTCAAGGCCAGCCTGAACTGCATAATGAGACCCTGTCTCAAAAAGACAAAAAAAAAAAAAAAAAAAGTGGACCTCTGGGGCCTGTTCCCATTCATGGGGGAAAAGCATTTAGTCTTTCATTGTAAAGTATGATGTTAGCTGTAGAGGTTTCATAGATCTTCTTTATTAAAGTGAGAAAGTTCCTCTATATTTTCACTATGCTGTTTTTATTATGAATGGGCATTTTGCTAGAAATAAATATGGTTTGCCTTTCCAGGCATATAGGCACACACTTGTAATCCCAGTTACTCAGGAGGATCAGAAGTTCAAGACCAGCATGGGTAAGTTGAGATCCTGTCCCCTGCCCCCTCCAAAAAACAGAATATATTTCAGTACTCTCTGGTACGAAAGGAAATAAAGACATGCATAGACATACTTCAAAGACATGCTGTTAGGTCAAATGCGGTTACTGATGCTGAAGTGTAGTTCAGTGGTAAAGTCCTTGCCTAGCATATGCCAGGCACTGAGTTTGTTATGTTTACTCCATTATTTTCTTGATTGCTTACTATCATTTTGATAACTTTTTACTAATTTTTCAGTTCTTAGATGCTTTCAGAAATATTTTTGTGTTTGTTTGCTGGGCATGGTGACCAGTAATCCCAGCTACTGGAGAGACTAAGGGAGGAGGATTAGGAGTTTGAGGCTAGGGCCGGGAATTTAGCTCAGTGGCATAAATGCCTGCCTTCAAGCACGTGGTTGTGAGTTCAATTCCAGGTACCAAAAAAAAAAAAAAAAAAGGAGTTTGAGGCTAGCCTGGGATACAGAATGTTAACCCTAAAATAAGTAAATAAATAAATAGGACTAGAGAGGTAGGCTAGTAGAAAAGTACTTGCCTAGCACACACTGATGCACTGCAGAAGGACTTGGATTCTATTCCTAGCACCAAAAAGAAAAAATGTTTCTTTTTTAAAAAACATAATTAAGTTTATTGGTACATTTTACATGTACATAATCATAGATGATTTAGATGATCATATTCATTATAGGGAATTTGTACCTGTACATTATATATTTTGATTTCTCTCTCTCTCTCTCTCTCACAGACAAGGGTCTCACCATGGAGCTTAGGCCTGCCTTGCAGTTGCTATGTAGCCCAGGCTGATCTCAAACTCACAGCAATCCTCCTGCCTCAGCCTTCCAGTACTGGGGTTACAGGCATGTACGTACCACCATGCCTGGTCAAAATAAAAAATAAATAAATAAAAAGTTCACTTTTACCTTAAAATTTTAGCAGGTAGACTGAAAAACCAGAAGTCTTACTTCCATTCACCTGCTAAATTTCAAGTTCTTTCAAAGCCTCCTTAGACAATTTTGTTCCCTATCTGTTAGCCTCCTCTGGCAATCTACTCAGTTTTTGATGCATAAGGCTTTCTTAAACTGTTTCTAAGACAGGCAAGGTGGCATGTGCCTGTAATCCCAGCACTCAAGAGGCTGGAGGCGGGAGACAAGAAGATTGCTCTGAATCCCAGGCCAGCCTGAACTATATTGACACCATCTCCAAAAAACCAAAAACAACTACAAAAAAAAAAAAAACACTATTTCTCTGCATTTCCACAATCCTGAGCTTCTCCCATTTAGCGACCTGAGTCTCCCCAGACTAAGACACAGTCTATCACATTGCAAATGTGGCATATGGTCATCTAGCTACTCAGGAGGTGGAGAGGGAAGTATCAGTTGAACCCAGGAGTTGGAGACCATCATGGACAACTTAGCAAGAGCCTCTTTTCATGTGACTTTGAATTGCAGTCCTACCTACCACTGTGTGAACTTGATCTCTCTGTGCCTCAGTTATCTCATTTGCAAAACAATGTTACCTGAAGGCTGCCTCATGAATCATGTGAATGAAATGAGTTCATCTGAGTTAGTACACATATAAAATGCTTAGACCTTCACCTGGTCCACAGAAGGTGCTCCTCAGTAGTGGCCAGTTTTATTGTTCTCAACTCTTGGCACATAACTACTGGCAATCTATTTTATCAATCAACAAGATCATTTCCAAGTATCTCTGATACTTTGTGAAGGATTTGCCCGAACCATTCTCCACTCCTAGAAGTCCCACCCAATATTTCTTTGAGCTCCCCCCGCCCAAAGAATTTCTTCCAGGTTGGAAGGAACAGTCTAGAAGACTACTTGAATCAGGATTGAGTGATTACCCTCATTCCAGCTCTACAACTATGGGAGTTTAAACAATTCATAGACTCCTTTCCACTGCTGCTTCCTGGGGTGTTGAGTTGGGCACAATGCCCTCTTAATAGTACTGATTTAAAGAAAAACAATAACAAACTTTTTAATTTTAAAGAGAATAAGACAAAACAATAAAACAAAACAATGGAAACAGTATTGGATTTCATAAACAAAACAGTAGGAAATCAACCATGGTTACTGTAATGTACATTGTTATCCTCTAAACAGATGCTCAGGCCACCACACACAGGCATGCAGAGAAATGCACTGATTGTCTTTGTACTCCAGCTGCCATCATCTGAGAAACTTCAGGTGTGTGACTTCTAATTTCTTTTGCAGCTGTGTCATCTGGACTTGTCCTGGGTAGGCTAGAGGTCTGAGATTGCAACCTGCTTCTTTGTCCTCCAATCTGAAGTTCCTGGGGTGGCAGAGAGGTGCCGGAAGGCTGCTCATCCAGGTTCCCCCAAAAGGGTGGGGTCTTGCAGGGAAGGGTGGCTCTCTCCCCTCTGGGCCGAGGGGCTGGCTCACCAGGGGGCGTGGCCTCACAAGGTGGTGAGGGGATTTCTTTCTAGTGAATTGACCATTACATTTCTAAAGTTCTGAAATGGCCAACAGACAACAGGAAGATACCACTTTAGGCTCCAACTTGACACCAACAGCTATGCAGTTCATACTCACTACATAGCCCAGAATGGCCTTGAAATTGCTGTAATCTTCCTGCCTCAGCCTCTTAAATGCTGAGATTATGGGGATGTGACACCATGCTAAGCCAAAACACAAACAAACTTATTTTTAATAAGGTATGGTGGCAGAAGCCTGTAATCACAGCACTCTGGAAGGCTAAAGCAGGAGGATCACTGATTCAAACCCCACCTAGGCAAATTTGTGGGTCCCTACCCCAAAACATAAAATAAAAAAGGGCTAGCAATGTAGTTCAATGTAAAGGCCCTAGGTTCAATCCCTAGTACCAAATATAAATATAAATATATATTTATAAATATAAATATATATATAATATATATATTCTCAAACATCATACATTTCACAAGATGCACCCCACATTCCAGTTGGTGCTCCATTTGACTCACAGCCATAAACCAACTGTTAGTCTAGCAAGCATAGGCAACTGATTGGATTCCTTTATTTTAGGGTGGCAATAACTATTTGGGAGTTTAGCAACCATGTTTTTGTTCCCCATTTGATAAATACACAGGAAACTATCCAAGAGACCCAATGTTTTGGCTTTACGCTCCAAAAGTTTAATTTAAATCAAGAAGCCCTTGTGGCTGATATGAACTCACATACCTAGCATGTCATAGGCATTGCTGGCACACTGTATGTCACATTAGGCTCCAATTAATGATATCACTGTTCCTCAGATCCACAAGCAATTTCCACAACATGAAAGATTTTAAAAAAATAAACATCTTGAAGCCAGGGGTTTAGCTCAGCAGCATAGGCGCCTGCCTGGCAAGCAATGAGGTGGTGAGTTCAATCCCTCACACACACACACACACATACACACACACAATCTATCTAAAACCATCTCTACACCATATCAAATAATACTCATGTATTTAAGTTGTAAGCTTTTTAAAACTAAGCTATATTGTATACTGTCACACTCAATATAGTAATAAAAATTTTTTTAAATTTTCCATTATTTCAGTGACTTCTGCTTTATCTCCAGGATACAATAAAAATATTTGAAAGTTTGATCTCTAGTTGTATTTCACAGGCTGTCCTTTGTCAATGTTAGAATGAGGGAGTTCGAATGTGAGCAGGAAGAGTGATACAGAAAAGATCGTGTTTCCTACCTCTGCACAACCATGGGCCACCAGAGAGGATGTGGGGGAAGGGATCAGAAGCAAAGGCTTGGTTTGGGCATCAGTGATTTGTAGGCAAGCCAGTCAGTGGGGAGAAAAGATGAAGCTGTGACTACCCAAAATGAACATGTTTCTCTAACTTTTTAGAGATAGTGTCTTTTTCTTGAATTTCCCTAAAAAAAAGAAGGAAAACGAAAACAAACCTTCCCAGATGTTTGGCATTAAGAATCTGCTCATCGAGGAAGCTACTGCTCCACTAAAGCAAATGTTCACTATTTAACTGGGACCACTTACTGGAAAATGTAAGCAAAGCGCTCATCAACCAGTGTCCAGCAAGAAAGTAGCCCAAAGCTACTGGGCAGCAGCTGTAAGCAGCACACAGTGAACAGAGCCCCTAGAGTGAGATTCCAGATGAATGCTAATCCCAGAGAGACAATCTTATAGCTGGATGAAGAAAAATATTCATTAAATCTACTTTTTAGACAGACACATATGTCAATATGTGACCAATGGCAATTGTGAAAGACAGGAAAACAGCAGTTAGAGTGGCTGATGTAGAACACACTGAGTATAAAATGCTAATTGCTCTTCCTCTAGTGGTTGCAGTTTCCTTTCATCTGACTTTATTAAGTGTTCTTTTTTTTGGGTACTGGGGATCGAACTTAAAACCTAGTGCTTGCCAGGCAGGCGCACTGCCACTGAGCTAAATTCCTGGCCTTAAATCTGAAACTTTTTTTTTCTTTTGTAAGTGTTCACTCTTAGAAAGGATCTTTTAATGTCTTTTGAATGAACATCAATGAGTTGCTCTCCTATGCATGAACCCACTTTTGGCCAAGTACATGTGGGAATGTGAGACCCTAATGCAAAACCAATGGAAAATGAGCTGAGTGAGCAGCATTCTAAGTTAATACCCTAACAGGAAAGGATTAACAGCAGGAGTGTGTCCCTTCCTCCCCACTGTCACCTGACAATGAAGTGGTAAGGATGGCATTTCACTGTGTGAGACAGAGGACAGCCACATACAACTCAGCCCAAGCTCTGGAAACTCTGGAAAGGAAAAACCCTTTTCTGCTAGTTCAGAAATGTACTGTTACCTGGATGTGACGATGCCCACTTGTTGTAAGGTCTTGGATTCTGAGGGAGGTACATGTCCTCTTTTCGCTATTTCCTGGTCTCTTCCCCAACACTCTAAATAACTACTTAACTTTACCTCAAAAATACTGATACAAAGGCTCTTTCAGCAGCAAAAACCTATGGATAGTCACCTATGCTAGCAAAGCACAGTATTACCTTTTAAAATGGGGTTATATTTACAAATTTTATTTTTATCCCAAAAATACATATAAATGAAAACCTGCTCTTCAAATGCAGGGAGGCCCATGTGGTATTACATTTTTATCACAAAACATTATATGAAAATCAGTATGCAGCTCTTTAACACATAGTTTATATATATGTATATATATACATGTTATGTAAGTAGTTAATACTTTTCTACTTACATACCGTCCTATAGTGAAAAACTTGGAAACTGGGCAGTCCCCTTGCTTTCCAGCCTTGGGAGGTAAATACCTCTCTGAACAATTTTTAAAGATGAAATATATAAGCTACATAACCTTCTTTAGACATATCTACACATAAGAATAAAGCGAGGACCCTGTCAGGTTAAGTGACAGTGTATTTCTCAAAGGAAAAAAAAAAAGACAAACGTTTGAATAAAAATATAAAACCAAAAAAAAAAAAAAAACAAAGACAAGATGATGAAAATTGTTATGTACATGTTCCGTGGAGAAATCAGACAGTTTCTCACAGGAAGCAGATCCACCATCCATTTCAGCCTCTCATGATATTAAACCAGCACCCATTATTATTAGCCACGATCTTCCTATACAGTCATGTGCTTCAGCAGGTGCCATCATATAGCATCTGTTTAACGGTCAATAATGAGGTCATGTATTATCCCCCAAGAACCCCAAAACAAAAAAAAAACCAAAAACTAAGTGCAAAATCAACTTGTATGACTCAAGAGCTCAACCAGGTTGAAGCTTTGGTATATGCTGGAGGCTGTTTTGGTGACCACCAAAGCTTAGTAAGATTCTCTGCTCAGGGATTTGCCCCCACAAAACAAAAACTCTTGGTCCACAAAATTTAGTAACTATATAAATAAAGTAACTGTACAAAGAGAACAAGCCACAATTCCCCTTTAAGCAAGGGTTTAGTTTCCTCAGTAGCAGATCTGAAAACAAATACCCACAGGCATGTGGCTGATGTGCCACAGAAAAAGTTCAAAGAAACACAAGTCAGTGTTCTTCAACTGTAATGTAAGCTGGTTGGCAACAGAAGAAAGACTTAAGGCAGTAGGAGGCATTACAGAGAGCAGCACAGTGCTCTTTGAGTCAATCCCAAAGTGTCCCAAGAAGGAAAAGGTATCTCAGTAGTTTGGGTTCTTAGTTTGCTAGCTGTCAGAAACTATCTCCTCCTCGTAGTCATCCTCATCTTCCTTCCTGTCTAGTTCAGAGGTATCTGATGACTCATGTAGCAGGACATACTCTCTACTGCTGAACCCAAATTTAAGTACATCCTTTTCTTTTAGTTCATAGTATCTCTGTGGCTCAATACGCTTGTTGTTCAAAAAAGTTCCATTGCCTGAGCCCAAGTCAATGATGTAGGGCTTCACCCTTCGGCCAACAGTACCATCAGCACGAGTATATTCCACAAGCCTAGAGGAGGGAAAAGAGAGTAGTTAGGAAAATCCTGCCTGAGATATCCAGCCTTCTCTAACCAAGAGTCTGTACAAAACCCAGATGATGTAAGTAAACTGGCTTGAACAGAATTCAAGTTAAAACTAGGAAATCAAGGGGAAAGCACTGTGCTGGATAGGAAAATTGTAAGTACTATAGTTTAAACATATGCACTAGAAAAGTAACTAAGAACTAGTTGTTAGGTGGCTGCAAGGAATCCACAGTAGATAAAAAGCCTGAAATGCAAAACTTAGCCCTCTTGTCAATCCTGTTGTGTATCACCAATAAATGTTTCTTTGGCCTATATTTTAATATATTTTAGCTTCATATCAATTTTAAAAAAGCAGTGAACTTGGACTTCAGTGTCAAGGGAGCTAGATTTGAGCCAGAGCTCTGGTATTTATTAGGCAGTCACCTGGCTCTACTGAACTTCAGTTTTCCTTTATGCCAAATAAGAATATTAATACTAGTTTTATGTTCCTCATACTAACAGATATATTACCTAAGCTAGGCACTTGCAGATCTAGCTACCATATATGCAAGGCATTTTCAGTTCTATCTCCATTAACTTTCACAACAGCCCGGTGAGGCAGGAGGAAACAGGCCTGGACAGTGGCTGTCCCTGCATCAAATACTTGGAAAGTGGCAATGGCAAAATTCAAAATCTGAGTTTCTGACATCAAGTTCAATGCTCTCATATAAATAAACGACTGGAAGGCTTGGTGGCATACACCTGGAACCCCAGCACTCAGGGGGCTGAGACAAGAGAATTGTCTCAAATTCAAGGGCAGCCAGGGCAACATAGTGAGTTCAAGGGCAACCTGAACTATATAGTGAGACCCTGTCTCAAATAAAACAAACAAACAAACAAACAAACAAACAAACAATAAATCCAGTATTAGACATGACAGGTATGAGATTCTGTGTATATGGTAGTACCCTGGTTCATGAACACTTTCATTTGTGAACAATTTGGTTGCAAACAGAAGCATTTAGCAAAATTTTATTTTTGTTTGTGAACTCTGCATCAGGTGACAAACACAACCATATCCATCTTTTCCAGAATCGTGGAACAAATTAAGTTCATAAACCGAGGTACCACCATACATGTAAGCAAATAGCAATAGTCCTAACAAGACATTCAGTGTCTGCTGGCATTTTGGATGCTTTCTCTACAAGTACACTTACCGATACTGAAAGACCGCATGCTGCTTTGAACACGACGGATGATCGATGGGAATGTCTGCAATGCGGCGGTGCCGACCCAAAAGGTAAGCACTTTGTCGATGGATGTACATGACTGGGAGTACCTCGTCATTCTTAAAAGGGTAGAGACGCCACCGTTTTTTGGGGATACGAGCTTCTGGGGGCTCACTGTATTTAATGACTACACCCCGAAAGGTGTTGGTGTCCTCAAGAAGTGCCCCAGAGAGTTCAAAGCTTGGTTTTTCTTTAACGGGCACTTCTTTGTCTTTACTGTTGCCACCAGGCCGCGGCACCAATTCCTGAGCACCACTGCCATTTCTGCTGCCTTCACTCTTCTGGCGGTGCTCCCGGCGCCTGGCATTGTAAAACTCACGCTCTTCTTCCTGAGCCTGCAGGTTCTGGCCATCTCGCTCCCGTCCCTGAGATGGCCCGCTCCCAGGCCTCTCACCAGAGCTCCTCCTCTGGTGGGAATGACCCCGGTGTCTGTCTCGGTCACTGTTCCTAGCCCTCCTGTGTTCCTGATTGGATGGTTCACGGTGCTGCCGATCCTCCCGTCCTCTCCGGGGGTGATCCTCGTGTTCCTGAAATTGAAACAGACTCAGTATGTGAAGCAGGCCACCATTCATGAAGGAGCTGCACTTTAGTCACTGGGGATCTCCTTTCTGGCATTTAGGACAGAACTTTCAAGATGTAAAGTAATCAACCTGTGGTAGTCTCATTCCCTCACAACCCCGCTAAGACGATGTGCTATGCTGCCAACTTGTCTCTAGGTCTAACAGCACAAGCTCATTTCCAGCATGCCCAAAAACTGGTACAGAAAGGAAAAATACCCTCCCTTTCACATGTGTAAACCAGACAAATTTACAGAGGAGTATACAGAGAAAACAGAATAATAAAGGATATTAAGTAGTTATATACTAAATACATAAAAAAAAAATAGCTAGCTTTCTCTTATGCCAAAAATAAAACCACAAGTAAAGTTTTTGAGACAGGGTCTTGCTAGGTAGTCCAGGCTGGCAATGAACTTACTATGCAGCCCAGAGTGTCCTGGAACTGGCACTCCTGCTTCAGTCTCCTGTGTGCTGAGATTACACGTACGTACCACCACTCTCGTTAACTTTGAAGGGTAATGAGAGTTATTTAATAACTAGGAATAAAATTTCCTAGCTTGATCCCCAGTACCACAACAAAACATTAAAGATGTAGGAAACCTGGAGCTGGGTGCAATGGTGCATGCCTGTAATCCCAGCACTCTTAGGCTGAGGCAGGAGAATCACCAGCTGGACACTGGACCATGCAACTTGGCAAGATCCTGCCTCTAAATAAAAATATTTAGAAAAGGACTGGGAAAAGCTTGGCACAAAGCCCTTGGTTTCAATCCCAGTATTATGGGATATGCAGGAGTGCTTGAACCACCATGCCCAGTGACATGGTTTTAAAGACTTAAAAAAAAAAATGTAGAAGTTTCCATGGTTTCTTGAAAACTAATGCTTTGAAAGTCAGCCTGGGGGCTGGAGATTTAGCTCAGTGGCATAAGTGCCTGCCTTACAAGCATGCAGTTATGAGTTTTATCCCCGGTACTGATTAAAAAAAAAAAAAAAGCCTGGTAGAAAAATTTTCATATACTGATATATCAGAAAATAAATCAGACAAATAATTCAATACAAAAATAGTCAAGCCAGGCATGATGGCAGATGCCTGTAATCCCAGCACTTGGGAGGCTGAGGCAGGATGATCCCTTGAGCTCAGCCTGAGCTATACAGTGAATTCAGGGGCAGCCTGAACTATATAGTGAGACCTTATCTGAAAAAAAAAAAAAAAAAATCAGAAGAAATAAGTCTAATAAATACCCAAAGTCTATCCTCACTAATAACTAAAGCATTAGTTCTAAAGAGAATATGAATTTTCTCTTTTAGAGTAGTAAAACTGCTGGGCATGGTGGTACATGCCTGTAATCCCAGGACTTGGGAAGCTGCAAGTTCGATGCCAGCCTGGGCTACAAAGTGAGCTCAAGGCCAGCCTGAACTGCATAGCAACAACCTCGTCTCAAAAAGACAAAAAAAAAAAAAAAAGTAACAAAATTAAAAAGATTAGTAACAGTACTGTCAAGGCGTAACAAGACAATAGATGGTCACAGCACTGCTAGTCTAAGTATAACCTGGCAAAACCTATTTAGGGCAATTTGGCAATATTTAATCAAGGGTTCATAAACTATTTGTAATCCCACTCACAGGGAATCTAGCCTACAGAAACACTAGCAGAAATACAACCATTTACATGAGGGTGTTTACTACAATCTTATCTGCAGCAACGAAAGTCGAAAGTACTCTCACATTCCTCAATAATACAATGTTTAAATGATTACATATTCACAAAGGGGTACTTCGCAGTCTTTAAAAGTGAATGAGATAATGACAAATAGTGGAAAGAAAAAGCAGGGAGGCAAGTTTCATAATGGAGAAATCTCCACTTAGTAGATTATTTAGATACGCAGAGGGGTGTTCCCATTGTATTCATCTAAGCATTAGGTAAAAATATTTAATTTTAATACATTCCTGAGGTCACACAAAGCAAGAGAAAATCTCCAAGGGGGAAAGATCAACTAAACATGAGCCTCAAAATCAAAGAGCAGGAGACATACAAGGAAACACACCACTGCGCATAAGCAGCAGAAACAAGTCCTACAGATTTATATACCCAAGGACTTCAAATACTGGGCTAGCAACATATAGTACAGAACATAACATTCATGTATAGGCCAGACATAGTGAAACACACCTGTAATCCTAGCACTAGGGAGGCTGAGGCAGGAGGACCACCTTGAGTTTGAGGCCAGCATGGGCTATAAATCAAGTTCAAAGCCAGCCTGAACTGCGTAGTGAAACTCTGCCACAAAAAGGCCAAAACAAAGCAAAACAAATTTATGTATAAAATTGTAGATGATTAAGGTTAAAAAATTTCTTGAGTCAGGTACGGTGGCACACACCTATAATCCCAGAAGTCCAGTAGCCTGAGCAGGATTCTAAATTTGAGTCCACCATGGACAACTTAGTAAAACTATCTCAAAATTTTAAAAAATGACAGCAACCAGGGCATAATGGTATATAGCTGTCATCTCAGCATTATGGGAGGCTGAGGCAGGAGGACCTCAAGTTCAAGCCCATTTTAGGTAATGTAATGATTTATCAAGACCCTGTCTCAAAATTTAGTAAAACACTCAGAATCTCTTGTTATTGCACTTATACTTAGAGGGAAAAAATTGAACCTGAATTTGATCAAGATTTGGGATATCATTATCAATTTATAGGAATAACAAGGATCACTATAATCTATTAAGTGACTCCAGTGAACACAAATTATAAATAAATTGCAAAGGAAAAAAAAAAGGCAATAGAAATCTATAGATTCAACAAGATTTAAGAGTTGTGGTGGCACAACATGTGTAAACCAGCACAGCAGCAGGCTGAGGCAAAAAGATCTTTAATTTGAAGCTAGTGTGAACTAATTAAATCGGTGAAAACCTATGTTGAAACAAAACAAAACCAGAGATGTAAAACACTGCTGTATTACAATATGCAAATCTTAAATCTCGATCCTGATTTGAACAGTAAAACTTACACAGAAGCCAGTCACAGAAATACGAACACCATCCAGATACTTCATGTTAGAGGATTATTTCAAATTAATGCTATAGGTCAGTGGTAAAATATGCATTCAGCATTGCTGGAGGCCCTGGATTCAATCTCCAGCACCAAATAAAATTTAGGTGATCTCATAGCCATCAGGATGGCTACTATCAAAAAACAGAAAACAGAAAGCTGGCCATGGTGGTGCATGCTTGTAATCCTGACCCTCAGGAAGGCTGAGGTAGGAGCACCTCAGTGAGTTCAAGGCCAGCCTGAACCATATAATGAAATCCTGCCTCAAAAAAAGACCAAAAAGAAAAAAAGGTTGAAGATGTATGTAGTCAGTGCTACAGCACTTGCCTAGCATGCCAAGGCCTGGCATTGATCCCCAGGACAACAAAACAAAATACGAAACAACTAAAAAAAAAAAAACAACAACAATAAAAAACAAACAACTGGAAGTAACATATACTGCCAAAAAACAAAGAAACCAAGACCTCCCTGAACCATTAGCAGGAATGATAAAATGGTATTACCATTATGGAAACAATGTGATGTGATGGATCTTCAAAAAATAAAAAAAATAACCACCAGGGCTATAGCTCAGTGGCATAGCGCAAGGTCATGAGTTTGATCCCTGGTACCAAAAAAATAAAATAAAAAATAAAATACATAGAATTATCATATGATGCAGTAATTTTATTTCTAGAATTGATAGCAGTTTTGAAGACATACTTGTACATCCAAATTCACAGCAGCATTACTCAAAATAGCTGAAAGGCGCTGCCACAGATGAACAGATGCATTACAATGGAACATTACCCAATCCCAAGAAAGAAGGAACTTCTGGCACCTGCTACAACATGGAGAAATCTCAAAGGACATTATGCTAGGTAACATGAGCTAGACACAAAAGGACAAATAACGTACTTCCACCTGTGTGAGGTGCCTCGAGCAGTGTAATTCCAAGAGACAGAAAGTAAAAGAGTGGTTGCTAGGGGCTGGGAGGGGAAGAAACTTACTGTTTAATGGGGATAGCTTCAGTTTTGTGAGACTGAAAGTACATAAACAGATGGTGGTGACAGCTGCACAGCAATGAGAATTTGCTTAATACTAGTAACTGTACACTAAAAAATAGTTAAGATAGCAAATTTTATGTTATATATAAGGATTAAAATATTCTCTCAAAAATTAGGTGGGTTAATAAATTTGTGGGAGTTTTTGTTGTTTCATGATAATAAGGACTGAACCTTAGGTCTTAACACTGAGCTATATCCCAATCCGTATTATATTTTTTATTTCGAGACAGGGTCTCACTAAGTCACTAAGTTTTCTGAGCTGAGCTTAAACTTGTGATCCTCCTGCCTTGGGCCTACCAGAGTACTGGGGCTGCAACTCTTAAGAGTGCTACAATTACAGCTGTGCATTGTTGCAGGCTTTGTGGTTTGTTTTTCTAAGAATCTTTCTCTCTGGGCTCGAGGGTGAGGGTGGGGGTGGTGTCTAGTTCAGTGGCCTAAGTGCCTGCTTGGCAAACGCAAGGTCGTGAGTTCGATCTCCAGCACCAAAAAAAAAAAAAAAAAGAATCTTTCTCTCTTAGTGCTGTGTTCTTAAATATTTACAGATGGGCCGGGAATGTGGTAGAGTGCTTGCCTAGCATACACAAGGTCCTGAGTTCAATCCCCAGTACCACACACATAACAATTTATAAATGAAACGGCATGCATGAACTTGCTTCAAAATAATTTTGAAGGAGGGAAAGGGAAGTAAGTAGTACAAACAAAACCAACTCGCATAAATGTTTATGCTGAATGATACAAGTGGTTCATTAAATGTTAGAAATTCTCTCTACTAAAATATTAAACAAAAACAGCCAGGCAATGGGAAAAAGAACCAAGTAGAACTTTTCATAACAAGTATCTACCTTTAGGTTCAAAAATATAAACAAATTCTAAAATGAATAAGAAATTTGCTGCTGGGCATGGTGGTACACACCTGTAATCCCAGCACTTGAGACTGAAGGCAAGAGAATTGCTACAAATTCAAGGCTAGCCTGGATATACACTTATTTACTATCTGAGTACCTTGTAACAAAACTGCAAAACATTATCACAGCCCCCAGGGTGCAGTGGAACACATCCCTAATCCAGCACTCTGGAAGCTGAAGCAGAAGGATCACTTCAAGTTTGAGGCCACCTTGCCCTACGGTGAGTTGAAGGGCAACCTGAGCTACATTGTGACATGGTGTCTCAAAAACAAAACAAAACCACCACTGAAATAAAGAGAAAAAAGAAACAAGAAAAAAAGAAAAAGAAACATATCATCTGGCACAAGGCTAGTGAAGGAAGGTATGAGCATACTCATTCAAACAAGCCCCGTCTTCCCAGAGTATGAAGCCTGTCTAGAGTGAAGAGGGAAGCCCGCATCAGCAAAACAGATCTCCAGAAGAGGGGTGAAGAGGAAATCCCGAGACTGGGACAAATGCCTTGCCCCTCACCCAAAGCCTTCTCCTTGCCACACACAGGCTTGCTTAGAATAACACTCAGTTTCTCCAATTTTCCTAGCCTCAGAAGACAAGCATCCAGACCCACCCCTTTTACCCCAAACCACGACTCCAGGCAGCACCTGTGTTAAATTCACCAGGCCTAAGCTCATTACGCCCTTTATCCCTGTTTAAGAATCACTCACTAAGGAAGCTGGACTCCTTGCCATCACCCCTACCTCCCTTGTATAAGCCTCACATAGCTCTGGGCATCCAGTACTCTGTCCCTAAAATTTCATCCTTCAACTCGTGAAACCACAAAAAGCCCAGCCAAACCTAGTTTCAACATTTGGTCTCAGTACTTTTCATTTTCCTGCCCTGCAGGTCTCCCAAATGGCAGAGGTTTTTCTCCCCCAAAACCACGTCTGGGCCTGGATGCATAGTAGCTATCCTCCAGACTTCACTGCCAAATCTAGAACACTCAGCAACCCTCCTTTTTACCTAAAACCCCCAGTTCTGAATCTCAGAGACTTTTATCACTCACTTCTCAGTGCTGATGTCATCTACTAGTCCTAAATCATTTCTTCTCATTTCCTGACCATTTTTTCTCTTAGCTCATTACTCTTTCAGTAACACACAGGCACCTTTCTAACGCTGGCCTCTACTGTCTGAGCTCCTCTCTTCCAAAGATATTTGTGTTGCCTTCACCTCACTCATCCTTGGCTGTACCAGATCTTTTCATTCCCAGTAACAGCAATCCCACCATACTATAATCTCCATTTTAAGGAACCTTTTTTTAGCCATCATAATTCTTTCCAACTCACATTTTATCTCAACACCAACGGTCCTTATCCCAATAAGTAGCAACTCTCCGATCCTATTACCTTTGCTCAAGTCCCACACCCTCTCCATGTCCCTTCCTGTCTCACTCAAGTTCAATGGTGAAGCATGATCACTTCCTCGCGCACACACACTGAAATCCTTTGCCCTCTTCCATTCTGTTGCACACTCCTGGCAAGCCAACAACCAGCACCGACAGGGAAATGAGGCTGGGAAAAAGCACCATCCACTCTGACTAATCTCAAGATGGACAATTACAAGGCTCTTCAAGGATGCTCAGCAATCACCCTATGCTTTGCTCATCTACTCACTGTCCCAGATGAGTATTTCACTCCTTTCTCCTCACTGGCCAACACATTCTTGCCCATCCCCTCCTCACACAGTCAGAAGGGGCTTTCCCTATCTGCCCACCTATCACCTATCAGTACCCACCCACACACTCTTTACTCCCTACCTGGGACCTTTTTGTGCTATCAAAAGTTAATCCTTGCATCTTGGAGCTTGATTTCATGCTCTTTTATCAAGAATATCACGCTGGCGCTTCTCACCCATCTCCTACATATCTATCCCTGATTTTCATTTCCTTGTATCAAGGTAGGAACACGTTCTTTAGACACCATGTTCCACCCCATGAAATGCCAGCTTCCACCCCATTTTTTCACTGTTCTTTGAAGTAAGACTTCTCCAAAGTTTTTAAAAAGTTACCCATTCCTTTGTTCCTATCTTCTCCCGAGCCTCTCTAAACAGGTTTCATCCTTTGGTGGGCCTGCTGGTGAGTGCCTATAATCTTACCATTCTGGGAGGCTGAGACAAGAAGATCACAAGTTCAAGCCCTGTCTGTGCAACTCAGCAAGACTCCTTCTCAAAATAAAAAATAAAAATAGGCTGGGGATACAGCTCTGTGTGAAGGCCCTGAGTTTAAACCCTAGCACCAAGAGAAACAACATAACAGAACAGAGAACCCAGAAATACATGTATACACACCTCAATGATTTTTGACAAAGGAGCAAAAAGCAGTCCAAAGTAAAAATGATGCTGGATCAAGTGGGCATTCACAAGCCATTCACAGACCAAAATCTGGACCTCAATCTAAGTCTCACATCTTATACTGTACTTTAACAACCTAAAAACAGACCGTGGACTGAGGTATTCAAAATCATTAGTCACAAGGCGGGGGACGGTTGTGAGTTTGAGGCCAGCCTGAATAGCATGGAGAAAGCCCGCCTCAAAAAAAAATTAGCCATTAGGGAAATGCAAATTAAAATTATAATGGTTTATCACTACATACCTAACAAATGACAATAAAAAATAGTAACAACACAAAATTATAGAGAAATTGGATCATTCATATATTGCTGGTAGAATGTAAAACATTATAGCCACTGTTATGAATTAAATGGTTACCTCCAAAATTAATATGCTGAAGTATCCAAATCTCAATACTTTGGAATGTAATCATTTGGGGGACAAGTTCTGTAAAGATGTGATTAAGTTAAAGTGAGAGTGGAGCCCTGATCCAATTTGGCCAGTGTCATTGTAAGAAGAGACAAGACAGCTTGTGCAGAAGAAAGGGATGTGAGGATACCATAAAAAGGTAGCCACTTGCAAACCAAAGGGCAAGGTCTCAGAAGAAATCAAATCTGCTGACACCTAATCTTGGACCTGGCTTCCAGAACTACCCAGAGTACTAGAATTCAGGCACACACCAAGTTTCTTAAAGTTTAAATCTGTAACTACCCTACCATTCAGCATTTGTACTCCTACACATTTAACCCAAAGAAACAAACCGTATGCACAAAAACTTGTACACAAATGTTTAAGCAGATATAAGCATAACAAGCCCCAACCTGGAAACAAGTTAGATATTCCTTTTTTTTTTTTTTGTCTGTGAGACAGGGTCTCGCTATGCAGTTCAGGCTGGCCTTGAGCTCACTTTGTAGCCCACACTGGTCTCGAACTCTCAACGATTCTCCTGCCTCAGCCTCCCGAGTGCTGGGATTACAGGCGTGACCCACCATGCCTGGTGCTAGATATTCCTTAATGGACTCATAGTTAAATCCGGACTACTGAATACCACTCAGTAATAAAAAGGAATGAACTACTGATCAGTGCAATGAAATGTATAATACTCCGAAGAATTTTGTTCACTTAAAAAGATCCACTCCCAAATGCTACATAGGATTCCATTCATGAAAAAAAAAAATACAGAAATGAAAAATAGATGAGCCAGGCAAGGTGGTGCTCACCTGTAATCCCCAATACTCAGGAGGCTGAGGCAAAAAGATCAATGCAAGTTCAAGGCCCCGCCGGGGCTACTTAGTGAGTCCAGGAGAGCCTGAACTACATAGCAAGACCCTGTCTCAAAAAACATGACAAAATCAGATGAAAAGCTTCCAAGAGTTAAAGAAGAATAAAGGTTAAGGAACGAATGTGGTTATAAAAAGACAACATGACGGATCTTTGTAGTGATGGAAATGTTCTGTATCTGGATTGTACCAATAACATTTTGCTTGTGACACAGTGCTACAGTTCTGTAAAATGTTACTACTGAGAAAAATAGAGTAGAGAACATGTCTCTATATTATTTCAGACAAATTCAATTTTTCCAGGTGTGAGTCAGCAATCACCTCATTATGAAAGGCATAATTTAAGAAAACCCTCAAACACCCAGTTTTTGGGTAGCCCATTCCAAGTACAAGAGAAAACACACTTTTGCTATTATGGCAAGAGACTCTAGATTTGGACCCAGTATCAAAATACCTCAATCCACTTACCTCTTTCACTTTGACTGTTGAATGGTGAGGACTTCGGCTTCTCTTACTCCTAGGAGATTTGCTTCTTCTCCCCGATGATTTGATTTTCTTTTTGGCTGGGGACCTATTCGAAACATGGTACACACAAGATTTTACCTCCATTTCAATTCCCTCACATGCAGTAGCCTTAAGTATCAGGCTCACTACTAAACAGAAACACATCTGTAAAGGTCTCTGTTGACTACAACAGTCAGGGGCTTCACTTTCCTAGCCCTGACTTCTCTCTCGAATTTCTGACCCACATGGAACTGTCTACCGAACCTTGTGTCTTATAGGCACCATCATAAGTCACCCTTGCCTTTTCTTTTCCTCATCACCAGCACCCCATTTGCGCTCACAATCATATTCAATCCAGGAGCAAGTTTTATAACGCTACCTCTTCCTCATCCCTGTTCTTCCCTACCACACTCCTTTGAGGGAAGGGGCGATATCCTGCCCGTCGGCCATAGCGCAAATGACAATACTGAACTAAACATCCTTTAGTGACCCCACCACCACCGCCTCAGGATTAAGTGCAAGCTGCTGCGCTCTCGTACAGGCCTGTTTCTGACGTTAGCCCTGTGCTCTTTTTTAAATGAGTTCTACCAACCCAGGCTGTTTTTCACTTACCGGCTACCTCCTCGGGCTCGGCTGCTGCGGTGGCCAGGGCGGCCAGACTCTCCCGCCGGCGGCGACGGGCTACCGCCGGAAAAGTTTGGTCGACGGTGGACGGCAGGAGCAGGTTCTGGGCTGAGGCGCTCCTGTTTCACCACTACTGCCGCCGCTGGCATCCCCAGGTCACGGTGCCTTCGCCGGCTCCCCCGCTCCCGTTCGCTCTTTACCTCCTTCATTCTGCGAGCTTGGCAGACCCTAAGAAAAATGGACCGTTCAGCACCGCTCACTAAAGGAAATGACGAATGAGAGCTCTGGGTTTCCGCTTCCGGTGTGTGCGCCCTCCCAGCAACCCTAGCGGCAGAGAGGCGGGGGCATGTGACGCTCCTCCTTGTGGGCGGGGCCTAGTAAAGGTGGATGAAATGGCGGGAGTTTTACATTTCTCAGTACAGGGCCTTTATTCGATAAGGCAAGAGTTTTAAATTTCAAAAATAAATTTCTAGAAGGACAGCGATAGCGTATCTCTAATGCTAGCACTCGGGAGCCTGAGGCAGGAAGATTACCGTGAGTTCAAGGTCAGCTGGGCTACATAATGAGTCTAAGAACAATCTAATTTGCATAGTGAAACCCCGTCTCAATCAAAACAAACACCACACGGAGATGGCCCAAGTACCTGGCGGTAGGGAATTCTTTATCCAATTAGTGGACAGTATGTGACCACTAGTGACGGTATTTACAAATTATATTGCAGGTGGAAAAACCGACTTATTAAACAATAAGGCAATATATACAAAAGTGCTTAAGCTGTGATATATTTAAGTGTGGCCCTAGTAAGAAAGAAGAGATGGAACTGCAACCATAGGTAGTAACAAGTATTTTTTCCATTTCCTGAATTTTACACTATGTTTCCATTTATCCATTTAGTACTGATGTATTTAGTTCTGAGACAATGTCTTCCTAAACTACCCAGGCCGACCTGGACTCACTATCCTCCTGGCTCTCCCCCACTGCCTACCCCACCCCACCAGTTTCTACCACACCCCACTGCTGAGGCTATTGGCTCTATAGCTGCTGGGCTCCATTTACACTTAGTTTGTTCATTCTTTTCTTTTTTAAAATTAATTTTATTAGTACATTTTAGATATACATTTTAGATTGGTACATTTTAGATATAATTTTATTGGTACATTTTAGATAACCTTCATCATATGGAATTTGTACCTATACATGATATATTTTGATTCTTGTTTCTTCTTGTGTGTGTGTGTGTGTGTGTGTGTGTGGAGACAGGGTTTTACTATATAGTCCAGGCTGGGCTTGAATTCACTGTGCAGCCCAGGCTGGCCTGGAACTCACAGGGATCCTCCTGCCTCAGCCTCCCAAGTACTGGAATTACAGGTGGGCACCACCAGACCCAGCTTCGTCTTTTCTTCCATTATTTTCATGTTTACTGAATGTTTCATGTTTACTGAATTCAGGGCCTTCGGTACTAAGTCACATAACTAACCCCCACTATGCTTATTTTGAGACAGGATTGCGCAAAATTGTACACACTGGGTTCAAATTTGCAATTCTTTTGCCTTAAGTCTCCCAGAGTGCTGAGGTTATAGACATTCGCCACCAAGTCAGGTTTCTACTATATTGTATTTTTTTGTTTTTGTTTTTGTTTTTGCTTTTTAAAACAAGGTCTTGCTATGTGTTAAGGCTGCTCTCGAATTTACGGCAACCTTCCTGATCACCCTCCCAGTGCTGGGATTACAGGCGTGCACCACCATGCCAGGTGGCAGTAGTACATTTTTTGAAATACTTTTTAAAATCTTGGAATATAGAATGCCTTCCTTGTGTAATCGTCCACAGCCTTTCTCTGAGAAGGTGGAAAATGACTCCTAATTTAGAAGTGACAGAACAGGTTTAGCAGTGATCTGTCCACTCCGTTCAACACGCCAAGCAGACCTAGACGCAGGGATTCGAACCCCTGATTTCCTTGCTTCCAAGAGTACCAGGGCCACCACCACTTGACCCAGGAAGAGGCGTAGGAGGCCAAGCCTCAGAGTTTTTGGTACAGGCTAAGTAAAACGAAACCCAAACGCTGCTGGCCCCGCCCTTCTCCGAAGCCCCGCCCCACCCAGGGGAGGCTGGGAGAGAGGGTTTCCATGGTGACGAGAAACACGGCGGGGATTAGAGGGTCTGCTTCTGAGCTGCTCCCCCTACGGCGCCATGATCCCCCCCGCAGACTCTCTGCTCAAGTATGACACGCCCGTGTTAGTGAGCCGGAACACGGAAAAACGGAGCCCCAAGGTAAGGACTGGTCTCAAAGGGGTATGGAAGCCTGGAAACTCCAAGGGGAAGAGAGATCGCCAAGAGGAAGATCAGAAATCCCAAAGGGCAGGGATTGCCGCGACTTCCTGTAAAGGGAATTGGGAACAGGAAGGAGGGTGAGAGAATTTACAGGAAGTCCAGCTGTGGGTGTGAGCAGAGAACAGATTTCAGATGGGAAGGCAGTCACACAGAGATGGATAGAGCTCGCTGTTATTCGTGATACCCGGGTCCCACATCAGGCAGATTTCCCCATCACTGGAGCAGCGAGAGCAGAGGCCTGACCACTCATGCTAGAAACACCCACTCAGGCTTTGGGTTGGGACCAAAGATGGACTTTTTTCTGCTCTGAATCATTTCTGCTGAGCAGACAGATGGGGAAAGTAGTATGGGAATGGGGAGGAATGTGCAGGAGACTTAGAGCAATCCAGACGGTCAGGATGTGTGGAGCTGTATGCCTGATTCTTCTCTTGCCCTCACTTTCCTTTCTCAGGCTCGGCCATTGAAAGTCAGCCCCCAGCAGCCTGGACCCTCCGGTATAGTTCCACAGCCACCCAAAGCCAAACTGCCCTCAACTTCCTGTATTCCAGATCCTACAAAGCAGGCAGAAGAAATCTTGAATGCCATCCTGCCTCCAAGGTTAAAAAAAAAAACAAAAAACAAAAAACACCAGGAGCAGTGGCCTGGAGAAAGCACAGGGTTTTGCACTCTGCCTCTCATCCTGGCTGGGGTTTCCTTCCAGTTGTATCTGTCTGAATCCTGGGAGGGTATGAGGAAACTTCAGTCTAGTCTCATTTCCTATGTATTTTCAGCTAGTCACATTGCCTTAGATGCTGTCTATGTGTAGTTCCAGCACTCTCCTTTCCCTAAATGTTAGTCTAGATCATATGGTCTCTTCCTTCCTCAGTATCTTCACCAAGATGTCCAATAGACAGTTTAATCCTAATATTCCAAACTAAACCATAATCTCTGCTGCAACTGATTCACTCCAAACTTATTCCTTCTCAGGATTTATGCTGCCTTTCCTTGCTGTTGGTCTGTCATATCCTGTGTCCTCTCCTTTAACAAATTCTTTTGGCTCCATCTTCAAATTATCTCCCAAATCCAACCACTCTTCACCACTTCTGCCACTGCCATCTCACCCCTAGTCACCTATACTCCTGTCTGAAAAACCTGCTTGCACTCTGCTCAAACAGTCTATTCTCCACACAGCTCCTTAATCAAGTCAGATCATGCCAGTCTTTTTCCAGAAACCCTTGGGCAGTTGTCCTGGAAAACATGGCATCATCTGGCCATGTTCTATCCCCAATCTGTCTGTTTGTTTTAGTGTTTTGATTTTTGTGACAGGGTCTCCCTGTGTAGCTCAGGCTGCCCTTGAACTCACCATGTAGCCCAGGCTCACTTCAGACTCATGCTGATCCTTCTGCCTCAGCCTCCTGCATGCTGGGATTACAGCATGTGCTACCATGCCCAACTATATCTCTGAAAAACATGTATCACCCACCTACCACAGGGCCTTGAGGGTTGCTGTTCTTACTGCCAAGGATGCTATTCCCCCAGTATTCTCTTGTCACCTTCAGTTTTCCACTCAGGCCTTGCCTCAAGTGTCATTTCTTCCACTGGAACCTTAAAGAATCCTGCATGGGCTGGGGATTTAGCTCAGTGGCATAAGCACCTGCCTTGCAAGTGTGCAGTCATGAGTTCGATCCCTGGTACCAAAAAGAAAAAACAAAACATAAAATAAAATAAGAATCCTGCATACAAGAACCTTTCTCCTCAACACGATCCTTTTACCCAGCTTTTTGCTTCTGCAGCCACATTTATCATGGACACGCCCTTTCAACTTTCTTTTGTTTCCTTTCTTTCTTTCAACTGCTTTTAGGTAGTAAGTCTGCAGCATAGCTTCCCCAGCTTTGGTACTAGGGATTAAACCCAGGTTTTCACACCGAGCTATATCCTCATTCCCTTTTATGTTTTATTTGGAGACAGGATCTTGCCAAGTTGCTAAGTTGCCCAGGCAGGCCTTTAGCTTATGACCCTTCTGCCTCAGCTTTCAGAGTAGTGGGATTGTATTCAGGCATATGCCATCATGCCCAGCGGGCAGTTTTTGAAGGCTGTGATGAAAAAGGGAAACAGGCAGAAATAGGAGACTGTGATGTTCTCAGAGATAGAGGTCAGAGGAGGAGGTGATTTGTTAATTGGTTTCTTCCTACTAATGGCACAGAAGTCCTCTGTCTCATGAAGGTTCTGTCCCCAAACTCCCTGTTGCCATTCCAGGGCCTGCTTTGCCCAACACAGGATTCACCATGGAGAGCCCACACAAGCACCCTGCCTTCAAGAACCTCTCCAGCCCCAACATGTACATTGACCTCTTTCTGTCTTAAATGGTGTCCTGTATCTCTACCCCATAAGGAATTCCCACTGGGCCTTCTGTTCAGATCGAGCAGAATGACCACATGTCTGTGAGGAGGGTAAGAGCTAGAACAGTGAGTGGTTTCAGAGGATCCTTGGAGAGTGGAGATCACCCACCTACCCATCCTTGAAGGTCTCTGTGGGGGCAGCACAGTGGACATGATTTTGGAACCCACATTCCAAGGAAGAGAGAAATGGAGGTTCTAGGGGCTGGTAGCCTAGCTACCCCTCACTCCTGTTCAGGCTAGGAGCTCAAAGGGCCCTCTCAAGCCCATGGGTTCCACTCAGCCTGACTGTGTCTGTGCCACAGGGAGTGGGTAGAAGACACACAACTGTGGATCCAGCAGGTGTCCAGCACCCCCAGCACCAGGATGGACGTGGTACACCTCCAGGAGCAGCTGGACCTGAAGCTGCAGCAGCGGCAAGCCAGGGAGACAGGCATCTGCCCTGTGCGCAGGGAACTCTACTCACAGTGTTTTGGTGAGTGGGAAACACGGGGGTGGGCACTGTATGGCCTCCGACTCCCTACCCCTTCAGCACCAAGTCTTGAGCACTGCTGAGCAGAAAGCTCACCCCATCCTGGAATCAGCTCTTGCCCCTCAGCCTGACCCACTCAGTTACTATGTACCCCCTGCCCTTCTAGCCCTTCCTCTCCCACTGCTGCAGAATCCAAGAGATCAGAGACCAATGGGGGAAAAGCAGGATTTATTTCCAGGATTTTAGATGCACACAGACCCAGATGAACTCGCTGGGCGTTAGAACAAAGGAAAGGTTTTAGTTTTACACATTTGGCTGAGGAGGTTGGTCTTTAGCAACTGGGGAAGGTGGGTAAAGAGTACAGAAGTCTGTAATCCCAGCACTTGGGAGGCTGAGGCAGGAGGATCGTTGAGAGTTTGAGACCAGCCTGGGCTACAAAGTGAGCTCAAGGCCAGCCTGAACTGCATAGCGAGACCCTGTCTCAAAAAGACAAAAAAAAATTAAAATAAAAAAATAAAAAAGTACAGAAGCAAGACAAAGCAATTAATAACTCAGCCTTGAAAGAAGACAGAGCCTTATGAGTCTTGCGAGAACAAGGTGACATAAACTGTTTACAGGAGAGTTGCCAATCTTATCTGCACCAGAACAAGAAGTTATAACTACGGGGGGCGGGGGGCAGGTAAGGAAGATTGCTAAGTTCTGCTTCACCACCAGTCCCCGACCTGCCAGTCACTATGATCCTGACAACCTGGGATCCTTAACCTTTAGCAGATGTTTCAGGTAAGATAGGAACTTCCAATTCAAGTCTGTTTTTAATATCATTTTGTAATGAGCATGTACTAATTTTTAATCAGAAAAAAGTGTTCTATATTTATACCCATCCATCAACATTCAGCCCTTGATCCAGAAAAATATTGCAGAGTGATTTGTGGTTAGGTAGCAGACACTAGGGATTAAGATCTGCCTCCTCAGGCTGGGGATTTAGCTCAGTGGCATAAGTGCCTGCCTTGCAAGCGCACAGTTGTGAGTTCCATCCCCAGTACCGAGAAAAAAAAAAAATCTGCCTCCTCTAGACTTGCCTCACTGGCCCTAGGGACCCCGATCTGCAAAACCCCACAAACTCAGGCATCCCTCAATCTCAGTATGATTGGGTTTGCCCTCCACATTGGTGTTTATGAAGGGGAAGAGATAGGCAAGCTCTAAACTCTGCTGCTCTCAGTCCCAAATCAGCCCAACCAAAGGAGTCACTTCTAATCAGCCACCATCTTCAGATCGAAAAGTTCATATTTCTCTACTAGTGCCCAGATTCTGCCTGAAGGGAGGGAGGGGACCTACTACTGCAAACAACGTGCAGCCATCTCCCTGTACCATGGGCAACCCACACTTGCTGACTGCATGGCACTACCAAGTGCCAAGCTCAGAGGAGTAGCCACATAGCCCAGCTCTTTGGTCCAAAGAAGGTGCCCTCCCGAGAGCCTTCCCATGTCTCCAAGGCTATATCTCCAAGGGCACACCTTAGAGACCTTCCCAAGAGGAAGGGTGGTTTGCCATAGACTAAGTGCATGTCCCCTTCTCTCTGCCTTCTTGGATCCTGTGGCGTGCATACTGGAAGATGAGCTGATCCGGGAGGTCACCATCAACTGCGCAGAGAGGGGACTGCTATTGCTGCGTGTCCGGGATGAGATCCGCATGACCATCGCTGCCTATCAGACTTTGTATGAGAGCAGCGTGGCATTTGGCATGAGGAAGGCACTACAGGCCGAACAGGGGAAGTCAGACATGGAGAGAAAAGTGAGTGGGATTTACCAGGACCCTCTGGCCCCAAGGCTCTTCTATCAACCTCAGGGCCACATATTTGCCACTGTAGTACTGAATTCTGGCCCCTAGGGTACCCTTTTTGCATTTGTGGCCCAGGCCCTGCACTACTGCAGTGAGACCCCCCAGAGGTTACTAGTATCAGTATCGTGGTGTTGGCATGGTTGTCCCCTAAGAAAGCCCCACGCCTGTCCCTGACCTCCCACTGGGTGGCAGTACAAACCCTGGCAATAGCAGGTTGGACAGCTGTTTCCCCAGTCCCCCCAAACCACCCATCCACTTAGGACATCCCAGGATGACGAGACATTGTGACCTCAGATTGCAGATTTGGAGACAGAAAAGAAAGATCTGGAGAGGCAAGTGAATGAGCAGAAGGCAAAATGTGAAGCTACCGAGAAGAGGGAGACCGAGAGGCGACAGGTGGAGGAAAAGAAGCACAATGAGGAGATTCAGTTCTTAAAACGGACAAATCAGCAGCTGAAGGTAATGGAGGTGCAGGTCCTATGCCTGATCCAGCCCCAGCTTCACAGCCTCAACTGTTCCTTTTCCACTGATTGCTTTTAAATGGTCTCCCCTTACTGCCGAGGGGTAAAGGAGCTGACTCTGGGAAGATTCTCCATTCCCTATCTCCGGGCCTGTTCTTAACTCTTGACACACTAAGGTCTGTAGGCAGTGAAGGACATTTTCCTCCCAGAGCTGGTCCTTGGAGTCTTCCTTCATGGGCAAGGTTTCTATTGTAGGCTTTGACAGAAGTGCTTTCTCCTTCTGTCCTCTGAGCTACTGTGTCTGGGACAGTCAGTGGCTGGGCAGTGAAGGGCATTAAGAAGAAATATTTGAAATTGGTTACTTGCTCCAGAGTGTGGTGGTTTTCCTCAAGAGCCCAGTTGCTGGTGGCATGCTTTTGTCCACCTGGTATAGGAGGAGGGAGGGGCTGAGGTGAAAAAAGGTGGTATGGGCGAGAGGCCAGGCCACAGGCCTCTACAACTCCATGCCATCACAAAGATCAGGCCTCACACCAGCATCACTCTCATCACATGCAACTTTGAAAAACTCCATTACTGAAGCTAGGTGAGGGGCACACTGTAATGCCAACATTCCAGAGGCTGAGTCAAGAGGACCCCAAGTTTGAGGCCAGCCTAGGCTACATAGTGAAGCCTTAATCTCAGAAAAATTATTGGTCCATCCCAAATCTACTGAGCAGAAACTATGTAGCTGGTGTTTTATGATCCACCCCTCCCCAGTACTGAGGACTGGACCAAGAGCCTTTGCACCCCTCAATCTATCTTGATGACAAAGTCCCATTTTGGGACTTGCTGAGGTTTGAGCATCACTTTTTTTTTTTTTTTGGTGGTACTGGGGATCAAACTCATGACCTCACGCTTGCCAGGCAGATGCTTATGCTGCTGAGCTAAATCCTCAGCCTGAGCATCACTCTTCTTCATACATGACCTATGCATGTTGAGCAGCTTTCTGCCATGGCCCTAGTTCTGGCCCAATGGTCTTATAGAGCAGGGTTCCATTCTTGAGATTGCAGGCATGCTGGGTCTGCATACCAAAGGCCATCCATTTTCCATAAGGCTTTGTGTTAACTACCTCAGAGAACGACAGAGATTTTCTTGTTGATGAAGAGCTCAACAGAAACAAGAAAAAGCTAGAAGCTTTCACAGCCAGATGTCTGCATTTACTTAGGAGCCTGATGTCACTTCCTTCCTATAACCCTTCATCAGTCACACTCCTCTTCCATAAGCCCAGGTTCCTCAGTTCCCCCTACGGTACTTAGCTATAAGAGCAAAACAATACCTCAGCACCGTCCTGACATTGAAAAGATTACCTTGTAATCTCTAGGGTGGACTGTTTAGAGATGAGTTATTTTTATTGGTGCAAAGCAACACTACAAATAAAAACTTCTTGCACTCTCCAGAACAGACCTACTTACAGATCTGTCCACAAACCATGATAGTGAATTTTTGTACTGACTGCCACAGCACAATAACTCACTCCCAAGTGTCTCAAGCTTTACTACAAGACAGACAGCTCCCTACTCACTGGTAGCAATTTTCCCTAATTGGGTGTCAAGTTGTCTCAGTGGCTGATAATTTGCTGTTTCCCAAACTTCTGTTTCCAGCAGTACCTTCAGGATCCTAACCCAGACAGCCAAATGTTTAACTTAGCAGACACATTCAGACCTGAAGTCTGAGCAATGAAAAACTGCTATTTCAACAACTTCTATTCAATTTCCTTTTCAACACTATATTATACAGAGCTATTATTGTATGGAAACCAGGACAGCTCTGGTTTCTCCTAATGTAGCAACACTGTATGCCAAGCCAAAAGTCAGCTAGCATAAGACAATATGGAGTTAGGAATGAAAGTAAGAACACTTGGGAATGGCAGCATTTGGATTATTCTTTCAGACTTTTATCACCTCTCAGCTGTTTGCTAGGCTGTAAGATTCAAGTATTAATGGAGTTTGTTTTTGTTTTTCAGGCCCAACTGGAAAGCATTATTGCACCAAAGAAGTGATAATTTCCATGAGTCTCAGTGAGCACTCCTACCCCATCATAAGCCCTTTGTAATAAAAAGCTAGTTTCCTGAATGAACAAGGCAACTCCTTGCTGATCACCACCTACAAATCTGTCAGGAATCACTCTATGGCCTTGGCTGCCAGACACCTAGTCTGGCTTCTGGTTGGGCAATGGAAGGCAGTGTAACTGTGTGTGTCTTCAGGGTCAATCCGGAGACTTGACTTACCGTAAGACTCAAGAAGCAACTGCTTTCCCAACACTCAGTATCATTCACTTCTCACCAAAACAGCTGCTTCTGTCCCTCAATTCTTGCTTCAATCTATCTCATACCTTAAAATGGGCTTCCCTGGCTCCGGTCCTTTTGTTTTCGTATCTACTCAAATGCAATTTTTGGAGCTATGATTTTATATTGTATCATCTTGTCCTCATTCACCATGTCAACTGGTTCCCTTTTTCCTTAGATGCAGACTGCCTAGATTAAGAAAATGTGGTACACAATTAAACCATGGCTTTAGAGAAAGTAAATGCTTGCTGAAAAGGCGTACAAGTCCCAGTGTTCTTTGGTGCTGTCTGTATCTCCCCTCCTCCCTGACAACAGACATCATTTGTTCTTATTCTGCAAAAAAAAAAAAAAAAAAGCAAACCCCACTCCACACCCTCCTAATTAGCAGGGTTTAGTTAGCAGCTGGAGAGGTAACATCTCACATGCAGTTCTAATTATCAATGATCAGCTACCGCCTACAGACTTTTGTAGACTCAGAAGATTGAATTAGCTACACAAAACCTTTAACTCAGGGCAGACTGGGGTGAGCTAGGGCAGCAAGCTGGGTCAGGTCCATTATTCAGTCCCATTTCCTAAGTACCATTCCTAAGAAGGAACTAACATTTCCATTTGTTTAGAATGCCTGGAATGCTCAGTATTCCCTATGAGGACCTTGGCAGGACTTTGAGGTGACACTGGTCCTCGGCAAGGCTTCCAGGCTCAGTTATTCCAGAACTCTCCCACAAGAGCTGTATTTGAAGTGAAATATGCTCCAGTACTCCATCCTTAAAAGGGAAGTTACAGCTTTGGTCAACTGTCCTGGAGAATTCTCCAATGACTTGCCTATGCTGCCTTCTTCATGGGGAGAGAACTGTTCCTTAGATCTGCTGGTTCCATGATCTGACGGTAAAACACCTGCGGTCCAAAGTGGGTCCCCTTAAACTCCGTGAAGGACAGGAGTTGCTGTAGCTTTTCCTTCCTATTTTTAAGCCTAGCCATGTATATTACTATCCTTGAACCACACTTCTTTTTACAGTGTCTCAAACTGCTACTTCCTGGTATGAAAAAAATAGCATGCTGCATTCTGCAGACTGTTGTTCCCACACAACAGGGCTACACTCTGGAGGAGTGTAAAGGTCGATTCAAGTGTCTGAAGTGGCACAGAACTCTTTAGGGTTGAGGGGCTTTCTCTTTATTTTCACCAGCACTGGTGAATGGCTTCTGCCATTAAACCTTAGAACAAACATATGGCCTTAGAAATGCCACCTGGGCATGGGGTTTAGCTTAGCTGTCTAAGGGCCAGCCCTGGTAAGCGTGAAGTCGTGTTTGATCCCAGGTACAAAACACACACACACACACACACAAAAGAAATGTCACCTGGGTATTAATATAAACAATTTCTAATTGCACATTTTTGGTATAATAAACAATTCTTTAGATGTTACTGTTTATGTCTGAATTTTTTTTGTTTGTGTTTTTGTCCTTCTGAGTCATTGGTCTTCTTTTTGTTCCGGTTCCTATTTTTCACATTGTGTGTTTCATAGTAGCGTACACCAACTTTTTTGGATTGTTGCTGCCGTACTGCTCGCCTTCGCTATAAAAAAAACCAAGAAAAACAAAAATGAAATAAAACAATCAACAACTGAAAGTCATAAAACAGGAACTATTTCACACTTCTCCATTTCCTGTGCAAACACAATAGATACTGGAAGCAGAGCTAAGGGGAGAGGCTCCTTCAGACACCTGTTTGCTCCTCCATCGTGACTGATGAATCATCCAATGTGTGGATGCCTTCTGCAATATTCCTGACAGACCTCTCCTCCCAAGAGGAACCATACCAGCTCTGCAGAGCTGTCACAAAGCTGTCCTTCACAGAAGACAGTGATCAGCCTGCCTAGCCAGCTCTGCCACTCATATGTCACTGACCTGGGACCACACAAAACAACCTAACTCTCCTAGATGCTAGGCTATAGCTGAGAAGACAGTGAGCAGGAATTTCTGAATCACACAGACTTCTATCCAGCAGGTATTCTCTTAATCCTAATTAAGTGCCCACCACTTAGGTCACTGAAGACTGAGCTTCCTGGATTCAGATCCAAGACCATCCTTATTTCAGGAGGAAGCCTTGAAAACCAGACTTCTATTTGCTGTACTTGGGTCTTGTCTAAGAACCAAAATACTTACTTCCTTAGAGGTAAGTGTCCTTTGAGTTTTACTGGACTGTTCCTCTTCCCTCTGTGCCTTCCGCTTCCTTCCCTTTTTAGTAGGTGCTAAAATGATTAAAAATAGGAAAAAATGAACTTTCTATTTAAGTTTGTCCACAGCTGAGAATACAGCTCAGTGGTACAGTGCCTGCCTGGCAAGCATGACACTGTGAGTCTGATCCCTGGTACAAAAAAAAAAAAAAAAAAGTTTGTCTGCAAACATTATGGAGGGGACAAGCTTGTCAAAAGGAAAGGAAAGCCTGTATGAATGGAAAGAGAGAGAGCAAAGTGGAGAGGAAAGCAGCACGAGGAAGCCGGGAGGGTACCAGGTCAGAACAGAGCATATAGGTCATGGTAGTTTGTACTTGTGTCCCGTGAATACTCTTGATGTCAAAATTGTCAGTCAAAAGGAGTATAAGATAAACATACCAAACACCTCTGCCTCAATTGGGCACTCATCCTTAGATTCTAAAGTTAACAAGGTATCATTTTTAAGAAGATGTCTGCACTGCCAATTTAATCCTAACCAATGTGCACAATGAAAACTAGATAATCCAGTTTGTATGATTAGTAATAGGGGGAAACTAGGATAATCTACCAGATGTGGTAAATGTAAATGTGTGAATGACAATACATGAGAGAAATTGGAAATTAAATTCAAGTCTCCTCAAATTCTGAAGATGCAAACCACATCTAAATGATTTAAATAATTTATACCCACCTGTTTCATTTACTTCTTCTTGAGGTGGTTTTCTTTGTTCTTCAGATTTTTCAAAAACCTTTTCACTTAACCCTTTGGATATTCTGCAACAGAAAAGGCAAAATAATGAAGCTGTCCAACATTATTCTACACTGTACCAGTCAGGATGACTTGGAGACCTCTCACACCCTCAAAGACAGATACTCCACTCCTATTTAGTTACCACTAGGAGGAAGAAGTCCAACATTCAACAGTTTTTGTAGCTCTCGAGGCATTTCTAAAATACTAGATAATTAAAAACTTTTCATATTCCAGGTGTAAGGATATGACAAAATTTACAGATCATTTTTTTTTTGAAGACAGGGCCTTATACTAAGCGGTTCAGGCCTTGAACTCACTTTGTAATCCAGGCTTGTCTTGAACCTGCAATAATCCTCCTGCCTTAGCCTTCTGAGTGCTGGGATTACAGGTGTGCACCACCATGCCCAACTCAGATCACTTTTTTTGAGACAGGGTCTTATTTTGTAATTTAGACTGGCTCTGAACTCACTATGTAGCTCAAACTGGTCTCAGCCTCTCAGGTGCTGGGATTACAGACGTGTGCTACCATGCTCAGCTCTTACAGATCACTTTTTAAAAATAACCTGTTTTGTTTTTTTTTGTTTTTTTGGTACCGGGGATCGAACTCACAACCGTGCTCACTTACAAGGCAGGCGCTTATGCCGCTGAGCTAAATCCCCAGCCCAATACCTGGTTAAAAAAAAAAACTCCTCAGGTTTGGGCAGAGCTCAGTGGGTAAGCACTTACCTAGCAGCACAAGCCCTATCCAATACTCATGGCAAGTTTTAGGGAAAGGCACAAACTACAATTTATAAGATGATGAGACTATTACCTGACTGCTGAAAACTTTTTAGCTTTAGCTTTGTTTAAAAACTTCTGGTATTTTGCAATCTTCTCATCCAGGGCTTTAATCACTGCTTTGGTGTCATTTCCCACTTGCTCCTCCTGGGACTCCTGATGAATCTCTTCACTGTCCTCATCTTCTGCTTGCTCCTGTTTCTGTTCCTGTTCCTCCTCACCAGCAGAAAAGCTCTCCAACTCATCTTCAATGTCTGACACCTCCACAGGAACCAGGTCATCTCCAGAAAACTGGGGCACAACATTAATTTTGCCAAAGTTCTGGCGAACCCGTGCAAGGATCTGCTGCATCTCAGAGTTAGCACCACAGGGATGGTCCTCTTCTTTTTCTTTCTCAACAACAGATTCTGAATCATTATTGATGGTCTCTGCGGTTTCCCCCTCCGAGTTGTTCTGGGTTGTTCTGGTACCATCTTCCAAAGATGAGGAAGAAGGAAGCTATCAAAGCCAAGAAAGAGTGTGTCAGGGAGAGAAATGGAATCAGCAAAGAAAAACTGAATGCTTGAATTCATACCTCGCTCTTGATTAAGCAGTTCTCTACTTAGAACTATGGGAAACATTTGGAGACATCTTGAAAGGAGAATGTAACACCAGCAGGGGAACGTCATGAGCAAGGGCTCCAATGAACACTCTGGGCTCAGGAATGCTACAGTGACTGGCTGGTCCTACATGCCATGCTTTTCACTGGTGCTTCCCATATGTATCAATCATTTCATATTTGCGATCCAGACTCACAGAAATGAAGTGATTTTTCTAAGTCAGGAGTAGAAGATAAGTTGGATGTGATGCTGTACTTCTGTGATCCTAGCACTCCAAAAGGCAGAAGGATGGAGAATGTGAAGCCTGCCTGGGCCACATACTGAGTTCAAGGCCAAACCTGTACTAGTTAGTAAGACCTTATCTCAAAAACAGACTTTCAGGAAAATAGCAAAGAAAGAACCTCTCCCTCCAAGTTTTGGTGTCCAGGCCCTGAAAAAGAGCAACACAAAGAAGAGAAGGAGAGAAGTGGGCCCAAAGCCCATGGAGAGAAATAACTCAAGAATCCAGCAAAATTAAGAAAACCAGGGGCAGTGGCCCTGCTGGCCAGGGAGAAGCAGCAAGAAAGCCAAGCAGCCTCCCTGTGTGCTGGTGGAGGCCCTGCTAGTTGGGGAGAAGTAGCAAGGAAGCAATGCAGGTCCCTCCCTGTGTGCCAGAATGGGAGTAGCAGCAAGGAAGCTGTGCAGCACCCAGTGTGCTGCCGGCCAGAGAGAACCAGTAAGGAAGCCACATTCACCTCCCTGCCTCTTCCCCTCATAAACAACTAGATGCAACACAGGCTGAGATAGTAATAACTAGCAAGCTTCCCTATTTCTGTTGTCTTACTAACTGTGCAAACCTGGGGCCAGTAGTCTGAACAACTACTTACTTACTTACTTATTTATTGGTACCGGGGATCAAACTCATGACCTTGTGCTTGCCAAGCAGGTGCTTATGCCACTGAGCTAAATCCCTGGCCCTCAGTAACTATTTAGAGGATAACAATGTGCAATATAGTAATGACTGGATTTTCTACTGTACTATCATTGTTTTGTTTCATTTTACTCTTCTGTTTTATTCCCTTTAAGGAAAAAAAAAAAAAGCAAACCAAACAAACAAACAAACAAAATAAATGACCAGGTAAAAGTTCTGAGTAAAATGCTGAACAAGTCAGGAATCTGTAACATCCAGGAATCTATATACAAATTTGTAAATTTTTCCAGTAAAACAATTTTTAGTTTTCAGACTCTCAAGAGGTATCAGTCTAACCAACTAAAACAGAAAGCAAGCAACCAAAACAGAGGGAAAGGGCGGGGAGAGACTGAGACTCAAGAGTAAGTAGAACAGAATAGTTCATGGATTTTTTAAAAATATAGGATCTTGCTGTATTTAAATAGTTCAGAGTGACCTTGAAATCACAATGACCCTCCAGCCTCAGCCTCCTGAGTGCTGGGATTATTGGTGTGTGCCACCATGCCTGGCTAGTAATTCTTAAGAATTACCTGAATTATCTAAACTTAATGACTACATGTGGAAGAAGGGCTGAAGGTAATCTCAGTGTTCCACACATGCTTACAAGAGAACAGTGATGCTGATTCCAGAACAATGTTAGGGTCCAGTTAACTCAGACTCCTCGGTGGCTTCCTATCCACCTTCCTCCCCTTCTGTTCTGCATCCAGCCAGTGACATATCTTCAGCACTCCGGACACAATAAGCATACCCCTCTGCCTGGAATGTCCTCCTCTGCAGACACTCTCTTGACTCCTGCCTTGTGTCATGAAGGCCTCTGTAAAATGTCACTTTCTCAGAGGAATTCTCCAGCCACCCCACCTACATTTGAAAGCATTTACTTGCCTTCTTCAATGCCTTACCCTGGTTTCGCTTTCCTCAGAGTACACAGTATCTACTGACGTTATGAACTTAATGTACGCTCTCTGCCTTCCTGTGATATAACACACTTACATATTTAGTATTTTGTGTGTTTGTCTTTTTTGAAACAAGGTTTCACTATACAGTTCAGGCTGGCCTTCAACTTACTTTAGCCCAGGCTGGCCTCAAACTCCCAGTGATCTTCCTGCCACAGCTCCCAAGTGCTGGGATTACAGTCATGTGTCACCAGGTCCTAGCACAGAACTCTTAAAACCCTTGGGATACGAGTATCTTGTTTTTCATAAGTAGCCTCTTTTCATCACATCTGAATTTTAAACTGACACAGTAATTCAAGGACAGAGCCCCTAGACAGTTTTGGGATGAGGGTGGTGGTGGAGACTGAGCCTCCATAAAAATTCCAAATAGGGCCCAGGAGCTTTTCAAGTTGAACACAGGATGCACTAGGAGAGAGGGAACATATAAGAGGACATGGACGCTCTGTGCTTCCTTTTTGTATCTTGCCTGGGCATATCTTCTATCTAGCTTTCTCATTGTAACACACTGGTAGTCATAAATAAAGGCCTTTTCTGAGTTTTGTGTTGGTCTAGCACATTAATAAGCCCTAGAACTGAATCTGGAGTTAGCTGGGCAAAAGAATGGGTTGCCTAGGAACCCATCTGCACCTGGCATCTGAATTATCAGGACACCAAGCAGATGCTGGAAAAGTGCAGAAGTGGAGTGGAAAAACATACACACACAGGAAAATAAATGCAGCAGGGCAGGGCCTTGTCCCCACTTCACTGCAGCACCGCTAGTTCCCAGAATGCCTGCTACGTAGGCGATGTGGGACACATGACTGAATAACAAAACACAAAAGAGAACTGTTTTGCTTGGTGTGGCTTTAGTAGAGAGAGGGAGGAAAAAACACCAGCTTCGGGCATGCTAATTTTGAACACTGGAGAAAATGTTTGAATGGCATTATCTAGATACAGCTACAACGCTGGAAACAGTATGCAAAGAGAAAACCAAGGCTATACAGACCCAAAATAATAAGAATATAGAAGCAAAACTTAGAGCCAACACTTTTAAGAGACTTGGCTGAGTTCTAAAAGGCCCTAGAAACAGGAAAACAAGGCCTTAGGCAGTCCACTGCCAGGGTAAGGGAATAGGTCAGTGGGACACTGTTGGACCTAGCTCAGAGGCCCCAACCATAAGACTTCCTTCCTGGGCATCATCAACTATACAGCTCTCCTTTCTCATTTTAGTAAGACCCTATTGAGGGGAAGAGCTGTTACTCATTCCCTTGTTCCCTGAGTCTGGCACATGGCTGCTTCTAAAAAATGTTCTACAAATGAATCTTGGTGATGACTCTTGTTCCTCACATTTAAGAAAAGAGAGGTACCAAAAAGATTCCTTACTTTTTCTTTTTTTTTTCCTGTCTTTTTGAGACAGGTTTCACCATACAGTTCAGGCTGGCCTTAAATTCACTTTATAGCTCAGGCTGGTCTCAAACTTGCAACAATCCCCCTGCCTCAGCCTCACAAGTACTGAGATTACAGGTGTGTACCACCATGCCTGGCTTTTCTTTTGTTTTAGACAGTCTTGCTATGTAGTCCAGGCTGGCCTCTCCCTCCTAAGCACTGGGGTTACAAATGTGCATCATCATGTTCAGCCTGATCGCCCACATTTAGTAAGCCCTCTTTTCCCAAGGCCTTAAAGAGGCTATCTAAGCTTGATCTTCTATAGCACTTCTGCCTACTATTCTCCAATGCCACTTCCAACAAAGTCAAAATAGTGGTACTCTGGACTGAGAAACTGAACCTCAAATATCTACCTCAAGGAATAAGATGCTCCACAGATGGAGGCAATAAAAGTTGCACACTATCAGGATGGGTAAACTCAATCATCAAGAGCTGAGTGCACCCAATTCTTACCTGGGGGGCGGTGGGCACCTCTGCATTGGGTGGCTTGACAAAGAAAGGGATTCGGCCCCTCTGCCAGTCATTAAGGACCATCTTGCCCACAGTCTGCAAGTCAGGCTCTCCACCCTGAAATGTCAGGAAACATTCTCAATCAAATACAAAGAACAGAACCAACTGTCATTTCGGGGCATTTCAGTTGTTCCAGTCATTCATCTCCACCTGTTTGACAAGCTTTATATGGCTCACATGATACAGCATATGAAATAGTCCACACCACCTGAGAGGCCTGCGGTTAATACCAGTCCAAAACCTCAGACCCTAGCTCACCTTTAGTAATTTCCCAGTGCGGAAAGCGAGCTTCTCAAGAAAATCCTCAGCATTCTCCCATGAATCAATCTTGTATGTCTTACTGATATATTCTGGCTTTGCTCGTTCTAGGACAGCACCAATGTGGTCTTCAGGAGTCTTAATTTTTTCTACTTGAACCTAGATATTAATAGAAATCTCTTGCTTACAAACTCTACTGTAGAAAAAGGGAAGTTTCCAGTGTTCTTTGTAACATGAAATGGATTTCAACATTGTAAGATGTGTGGAGCCTGGCAAGAGCCTGTCTCCAAGATGGTGAGACATGGTTGGCTGCAAGGAGCACTGCTCAAAGCTCACCACAGCCACCCAGAACTCAGCACTAATCCTGGCTTACCACAAACTGATTGGCTTCCACAAACAGTTTGCATCTGGAATGCTCCAGGCTGCCCACGTGTAGAAATGGTTAAAAGTCTGCCAATCCCAGCATAGCAGCAGAATGGAATAGTTTAAGAAGGGAACAGAGGAATGTGCACAATATGTATGGCCAGAAGCATGGTTAAGGTTAGGGGAGCCACTGAAAGTTTTCAGTCATGTTTAGAAACAAGTGAGGAAATGACTGGGATCCAAAACAACTCAACCCATAAACCCACAAAGATGAATTATCACTAAACATAAACAGGCCCTGCTTGCCTCTGGATTCTGTGTGTAAACTACAAACTCTGTTGTGAGATGATACTGACCAGATATTCTCATGGTTCCACTAGTTCCCCAGGCAGGCTGCAATGGAAGGAAAGGCTGCCCCGCTTAGCATCATGTTCCTAAAGTTTGGTTAGACAGCCTGACCCCACACTGCCTTCTGAATGACAAAAAATCAAAGGTTTCCAGGATTTCCTAAGAGCACTCCCACCAAACAGAGGCCATTAGGATGAAATACTTACAACGCCCTTTAGCACAGTGTCTGTCTCTGAGTCCTCAGAAGGGTAAACCACACCTGGACAGTCGATGAGAAATATCCGACGCATCAACGTGATATACTGCCAGACCTGAAAATATTCTGCCAGTCAGAAAAGTCAGGAACACACCATGCATTTACCTTCACAAACCCTGCATCTTGCTACATGAAGCTAGAAAGGAAGGGAGGAGCCAAAAAAAGCAAGCTGCTAAGCAATCAAGTTCTCCTCTAACTTACTTCTGCTAAGCATAAACCAAAGTTTCTATAAGCTAAGAGCTCCATAATAAGGTAGAGAAAGGATTTCCATCTAGTATTGCATAATACTACTCAGGGAATCATTCTCTGAGTTTTAAAAATATTTTCTGGAACATAGTACTATTGGGCTCACTGGCTCTAACCAGAATCAAATGCTGTGCTCCAAGGCCTGTCCCTCAGTCATGAGAATCTATAAAGGCTGAGTTTTCCTTTTTAACCCAGGCAACAAAATTCTTTGGGTTAGCTTTGTTCCTCAATGTAAAAGGTTGGAGTGACAATTTAAAACAGACTTAAATATGAATGGCATTAATTAAATCACGTCAAAGCTACATAATGACATACAAAGTACAGGCTTAAAACAGAAATTCTGAATTGCTGTATTCTAAATTATTAGATATTCTAAATTATTCTATGGAGAACTAAACTCTTAATGGTGATCTTCATTCAGGAGAAGCAGATAGGTGCTATGTGTGGCTCAGTGGTGGAGGCTTGCCTAGCATACAGAAGACCTGGGATCTAGGTTGTACATTCCTTGGAATCATCTTAAAATCTACCTCCCTACCTGTGGAAAAGTTGACTTTAATGAAATCTCTCCCTAATACCAAAAATTTTGGGAACTTCAAAAATACAGAAAAGTAAAATCCCCCAAGCCAGATATACCTTCGTTTCACCTGCAATAGGGGCCACGTTGCAAACTTTCTTGGAACGCAATGTGTTTATCACAGAGCTCTTGCCAACATTTGGATAGCCAATGAACCCCACACTGATCTGTTTCTTGTCAGCGTGCAACTGTGCAAAACAAGAAGACATACCACATACATGCAGTCATGAAAATCCCTTAGAAAAAACAGGTTGTGTTTTTTTGCTAATATAAAGAATACAGTGCAAAACTGATGATACAAGTTAATTTGAAATCCAGACACAAACCAGCTATATCACCTAAAGGAACTAGATACGAATAGATCAAAAGTGAATCATTTCCTCAGTCACACAAGTGAAATTACACTTAGGGAAAAAACAAAAAACAAAAAAACAGAACTTCAACAGGGTTCTGCACCTGAAAATTCTATAACATCCTCCTTCTATGACTGGGAATCGAACCCCCAACCCTGTGCTTGCCAGGCAGGCATTGTGCCAGTGAGCTATATCCTCAGCCACCTCCTCTTCCTTTCTTTGCATAATACATTTAACATTTTTATTGCTACAAACAACAAACGGGAAAAAAAAAATACTCTCAGAAGTTTGACCACTGGGTGACAGTTTCAAGGAGACAGAGTATAGCCTGCTACCAAGAAATACACTAAAGTGGGCATAGTAACATGTGCCTGTAAGTTCCCGGAGGATTACTTGGGCACAGGGGTATGGTGCAGCCTAGGCAACACAGGAAGATACCCATGAAGGAGAAGGAGGGTAGGAGGAAGAACAGCAAATGGATGGGACTTCTGCCTGAAGAGGCTGGACTGAACATACATGCTAACCTCACTCCTTCCCCAAACTCCATTAGGATGACAGCAGTAGGAATCAAATACTTAAAAAAGCAGAAAACAAAACAGAGATGAGACAGCCAAGTGGCTGAAAAGATGGAACTGGTGGCAGGCACCTTTAAGGACAGGACTAATATCAAAAGTACTGGCAGCAACCCTGCTGAAGCAGCCTATACCTGAGCACAGGCACATAACATCCAACGGAATAAAGCCCAGGCCTTCAGAATGTCACAATTTTTTTTTTTTTTTTTTGTATGGGGGATTGAACTTATAACCTTGCGCTTGCCAGGCAGGTGCTTATGCTGCTGAGCTAAATCCCTGGCCCAATGTCATGATTTTTGACAACCTAGATGTCTGAAAATTTCAGACTGGAAGGGACCCAGTTTTAGAAACAACATCAGCAAGAGGCAAGTGTTCTCTAGGTCATTAATTAAAAGTCTAACTATCAAATAAGGGGATCCTCCAACTGCCAATTTCTCCAAAGCTCTCAGAGTCCTGGTAGTAAGGTATATACACCTCCAGAGCTAGAGACTAAAGGACCCTTCCCTAAAAATATTCATGGCTCAAGAAAAAAGATCTATTAGATATTGACATCTATGGGGGGGGCAGTCTTCCAAAATATCTTGGTTCAGGCAGGAGTGGTGGAGTGTGCCTATAATCCCAGCACTTGGGAGGCTGAGATGGGAGGACTGTCATGAGTTCCAGGTCAGCCTGAGTTACACAGGAGAACCTGGCTCACAAAAACTTAAAAAAAAAAAAAAAAAGTCCCTATCTAATATTATCCTACAGAGAACTCTGTCAATACACTCCACTGCAAAAAAAAAAAAAAAAAAAACCCAGGTTGTTGGTGCCATATTCTTCTTGTTGAAATAGGGCCTTGTTATGTAGCCCAGCCTGGTCTCAAACTCAAGGACACAAGTTACCTTCCAGCCTCAGCCTCCTGAGTAGCTGGGAGTATACCACCTTGCCCAACATGGTACTTTATTCTTATCAATCTCCACTTAGGAAAGGAGGGAAGATTAGAAGGTAGGGAGAAGAGGGGAG